>PVIJ01014877.1:0-38780 GCA_004024925.1 Scalopus aquaticus
GATCAGAAATACACTGCTGAGGGGAGCAGCGGGCGAGGCAGGAGAGGTCTGCCACACCATGTGGGATTCTCCCCTGCCGGGCGTCGAACTCGCATCACGTGCTGCCGACAGCTCCACAGTGCAGCGCTCAACCGCTGCACCACCAGGGAGGCCCTAAAGCATAGGATTATGTTTACCTAAATCATTAATGTTTTTACTCTCTCTATCTCTCAGTTAACGGATTAACTTTTATATTAGAACCTACAGCCCCAACTATATTCAATATGATTCTTCCTGAGTGTCCTATACCATCCCTCTAAAGGAATATTTCTCCTCAGATCTGCAATGTGAGGCTTAATCTCCTAAAATTAAGTTTAAAATTTTCATTATGGCAAGAGCAAATTAAAAAGTACAGAAATCAAAATGCAAGTATTCTGGATTTCCGAATCAGGAGTAATTCACAGGACAATATGTAATATGTACCAAGTTGAGGGCCTCCCTGTGGCATAACGGGTTATGCGCAGCACTGTCAAGCTGTCCAGAGCCTCTACAGCAGGAGTTCAATCCCCCGCCAGGGAGATTCCCACATGGCACAGCAGACCTCTCTCGCCTCGCCCACTGCTCCCCTCAGTCGTGTACTTCACTCGATCTGCCTGTTCTGCTCCCCACTCTGTCTCTGGTGAATCCTATCACTACCCTACACCTCTGATCTACACCCCAGCTTGTATTCGTAAATAAAAAAATCTTTAAAAAATGTATGTACCAAGTTGAGTTTTCTCAGTGTGTATAAATATAAACCTCTAGCTCATGGTGGACTTTATATATAAAATTAAATGATACATGGTTCAGTATATAGCAGCTATACTATGCACTACAGTTACTGTAAAAATACTATTATGTAAATTGTTTAACCCACATTTTTACATGAAAAGGAAATAGAAACCCCCTTTTATTCATGGCATAATGAGTGCTAGTGTAGAAAGCATAAAATTTAGCCTCAAAAGCCAGGATCCTGTGTATGTTCTGTAATTTACTATGTGTATACCGTTTGCAAATTTACAAATCCTCCCTGAACCCTGAAAATAGTATCCACCCAATATGGTTACTGTCAGGATTCATTGTTGTAAGTGAAGTTCTGTGCTACATTCAATTATTATGAAGTGATAAGACTATGTCTCACTAATAATATCATTGAAATAAGAGTTGCCCATGTATTTACAGTGGCTTTATTCTATCAGGAATGGGATTAAGGGTGGAAATCTGATAAGAAGGAGCAGGGGCTTTGGGAGGATCTGTGCTAAAGCTGCATTTGCATGGCAAACACAGGTCTTTGGGGACCTGCTGAGAAGGGCATCACTATGAATTTAATTATTCTAAGAATTAAGTATTGGAACACTCCAAACTTAGAGCAAATGTCAGCATATGTACTAGTACACATGGTAACTAGTATCTACATATTTTATGTGTATATGTATCATCTCCCAAGTGCCAAGCATTTTCATAAATGCTTTACATGCAGTGAGTTGATTGCTACAATATCAGGAATTCTGTCCTGCTGGTAGCTTCAAATCAGCCACAGCAGGAAATTTGCAAATGCTACAAAGCGCCCTAACCCCCCAGGCTGATGTCAACTCATTTTATGCTCAGTAGATGCCATTGTCATTCCCATTTTGCAAGTGAAGGAACTGAGGCCTGGGAAGTAAGGCCACCTGCGATGAGTTAGCTGTGCGTGGTCTTTATCTGAGGGGTCAGGCTCTGGCGTGTTTTAATTTTTACTATTGATTTCTCCTAAAGAGGTGTGCTCGCCTTACAGTGTTGTCTGCAAAACAGAAGCAGCCTCAAATGCCATCCAGGTGGGTCTCCCCCTGCACCAAAATGCCTGCTTTACTCCTGACTCCAAAAAGCTGCGGTCACCCTCTGCTTCTACGTAGCACTCACTGTTTCTCTCCAGATTCCACACCTCACCTCAAGGTAAAGAGTTTGCACTTGGGGCCTCCCTGGTGGCCCAGCGGTTAAACGCTGCGCTGTGGAGTTGTCGGCAGTGGTGACGCGAGTTCCACGCTGGGCCTGGGAAATTCCCACATGGCGCCACAGACCTGTCCTGCCTCGCCCGCTGCTCCCCTCACCAGTGTGCTTTCCTTGGTGTGCCTGTTCTGCTTCCCACTCTGTCTCTGGTGAACCCTCTCACCGCCCCACAGCTCTGGCCTGTACCCCGCCTTGTATGCATATATAAATAAATCTTTAAAAAAATAAATAAAGTAAAATGCAAAAAATAAAAAAAAGGCAGAAATGAAGGAAGAAGATGCCATTAACTGTTTCTCTTTCGGTGTAGGAACTAACTCTCCAAATTGGCTTACTGATGGGACTGGACAGGCTACGTAAAAGGTTCTCCCCGGGGAGGGATGGAGCCCAATGGGAGTCTTCCTGCTCTTCCTCTTTCTAGCTAAGTTTAGGCCCCAAATGCACCCTGGGGATGTCTTAGTGGCTTTCCCCTTGTGTGGAGTCATTAATAGTCAAGAACTATTTACGGAGAAGGGTTCTGAGGAGAACCTGCCAGGGAGGTGTCAAATCAATTAAAGACTAGTTACCTGCTACCTGGAGGCTGTGAGTCCTGCTTTGTGTGGTGGCCCCTTGGGTGGCTAGAGAGTCAGCCAAGGGCTCTGGGCAAGGGCTCTGGCTTCATCAAAGAGGCGGCATCCCATTTCCTTTCAGGACCTCAAGGAATACTTCTCTCTCTTTCCAGTGTCACTTACTAGAATAGAAGTTTACTTCATTAAGTGTCTCCCTGTTATGGAAGGTATTCCTGCTTATTTTTAATCTTTTTTTTAAAGATTTATTTATTTATACATACGAGCTGGGGTACAGGCCAGAGGCGTGGGGCGGCGAGAGGGTTCACCAGAGACAGAGTGGGGAGCAGAACAGGCAGATCAGAAATACACTGCTGAGGGGAGCAGCGGGCGAGGCAGGAGAGGTCTGCCGCACCATGTGGGATTCTCCCTGGCTGGGCATCGAACTCGCGTGACAGCTCCACAGCGCAGCGCTCAATCGCTGTGCCACCGGGGAGACCCTTAAGGGGATTTTTTAAAAAAAGATTTATTTATTTATTTATGCATATAAGAACTGGGGTGTAGACCAAAGGTGCTGGGGGTGAGAGGATTCACCAGAGACAGAGTGGGGAGTAGAACAGGAGGATTGACTGAAACACACTGCTGAGGGGAACAGCAGGCGAGATTGGAGAGGTCTGCTGCACCATGTGGGTCAGGTCCCTGGCCAGGAATCCAACTTGTGCTGTAGTGGCTGCCTATAGCTTGAAGGTATTGAGACTTTTAACCTCTGTGCCACCAGGGAGACCCCTACTCATGCTTATTTTTAAACATAGAAAGAAAAAGTGATGTAGAGAGGAAGAAAAAGATTCTTCCTTTGTTTTACTACTCCAAAAATAACCACCATAATTTTGAGACATTTGTTTCCATTTTTAGTTTTTATAGTACTTTGTTATAGTGTGTAGGAAGTAATCTGGGCATTTTGCCCAGCTTGGTTTAATTTTTGTTTATTTGTGAAGTGTCTTAGATTGCATTACACTTATTAAATCATTACTATTATTAGCTTTTACTAATGATACATCATAATGTGTTCTTATCAGTCTAAAATGGAAGTTCACTCCCTGGGGCAATCTCACGTTCAGCCATGAAGGAATGGTGCTCCGTGCACATTTCAGCTTCAACTGTGATGACTTCTGGTTCTTTATACTGGGATTCTCTTTCTCTCTTTTTTTTAAAGATTTATTTATTTTTTTCTGTTTATGTATACAAGAGCTGGGGTGTAGGCCAGAAGTGTGGGAGAGGGTGAGAAAATTTACCAGAGACAGAGGGGGGATATTTTCTTTCCTACCAGCCTTTAAGCTACCAGAAGACATTGTTGTGTCCATTTCTTTTTTCCTTTTTTAAAGATTTATTTGTTTATGCATACAAGCTGGGGTACAGGTCAGAGGCATGGGGCGATGAGAGGGTTCACCACAGAGGCAGAGTGGGGAACAGCACAGGCAGATTGAGGGAAATACACTGCTGAGAGGAGCAGCGGGCAAGGCAGGAGAGGTCTGCTGCGCCATGTGGGAATCTCCCCGGCAGGGTGTTGAACTCGTGTCGCTGCTGCTGACAGCTCCACAGCGCCACCAGGGAGGTCTTGTTATGCCCATTTCTTGATCCTTCCTATTGATGAGTACAGAAAAAATTTTAATAACCATGTTTTGTAAACTCAGGTTGAATTTGTAAAGCCAGTATTTCAAATCTGACCCCCACCGCTAGTTTCTTTACCTATCTTCTGTGCATTCATGAGGAGACCGGAGGGATATTTATGTAACATTTCTTATTCTCAGAGCTTTTTTCCCCCCATCACGTTTTAACTTTTCTGTCAGGTTTAGTATCGATAATTTGTCTGGGAATCATTTGTAATAATGTTCCTCCTTTTTGGGTGGTTTTCAGAATAGAACTAAACCCCATATCTTACCAGTACTTTTTTTTTTTTAAGATTTATTTTTTATTTATACATACAAGCTGGGGTACAGGCCAGAGGCATGGGGCGGCGAGAGGGTTCACCAGAGACAGAGCGGGTAGCAGAACAGGCAGACCAGAAATACCCTGCTGAGGGGAGCAGCGGGCAAGGCAGGAGAGGTCTGCCGCGCCATGTGGGATTCTCCCCGGCCGGGCGTCGAACTCGTGTCACCGCTGCCGACAGCTCCACAGTGCAGCGCTTAACCGCTGCGCCACCGGGGAGGCCCTGTTACCAGTACTTTTCAATTAAATCGTGATTTTTGTAATTCCCTTACCGGTTATAATGTCTTTAGCTGCTAAGTAACCTAACTGCCATAGATAGCTCAATCAAAAATGGAACCATACAATTAAAACCACAGTTACCTAGTTTTACAGATGAGGACATGGAGTGCAGAGAATGGGGTCTCAGGAGCATGTGACATGTCATTTATCATTTCCCTTTCCTGAGGCCAAATTGCAGGCATCTACCAGTTGGGGAAGAAACTTTTGGCCAGGCAGGGTTTTTATTTATCTATTTATTTTGCAATGACACCATTTCTGCAGGTGCTGAATGTTGGTAAGGTTCGGTCTCATGCTTCAAATTCTTTTCAGAGGTAAAATGTGCAGAGGCAGCACAGGGGGCTGCCTGCAGCAACATTGCCCATTGGCACCCTTGACCAGCAGCCCTGGGGGAGCTCAGTTGAAGCTGGAGACAAAGAGCAAAGGCCAGTGCACCCCACCCCACCGGGAGGGAGCAGAGCAGCAAGGTGGAGGCTGCAGCTCCTTTCACAGGGTCCCTCTGCTCTGTGGACCCAGCTTGAAGCTCTGTATGCTTCAAATCCTGGCACCCGCACCAAGTGTTGATCACTGCCTCTCTTGAGACTGGCTGTGTCCTCTCTGCCTCAGTTTCCTCATCTGTGCAGTGGGGACATTCTGCGCAGCATTGCACTGTCATGAGAAGTAAGTGATGTGTCCAGCGTGCCCAGCACAGGGTCAGCGCGTGTAGCTATGTTTCAGGAGTGAGTGGCAAGTGCCCGTACTTTATAGGCTTGGTTTAGTAATACCAGCCGGCGTGTCCATTCTCTCGGCAGATTTGCTGCCTTTCTTAGAAGCAAATCTTTGCATATACTTCTGTGTGTGTGTGTTTATATGCATATGTATTTATATCTGGTTTATGTACATATATATATACATATGTATATATTTTTATATGCATATGTATCTATATAATTCTGGTTTGTGAATTATTTATGTATCATTTCTATAAAATTTAATTTAATATCCATCTATCGATCATCTGTCTCAGTTGTTGATTCCTGCATATCTGTCCAACTTTTAGTGGTTTTAAACAATGGTAATTGTTTTTTTTTTTTTTTTTTCCCTCCAGATTCTGCTGTCTGTGGCAGAATCTGCAGAGCAGCTTATCTCTGCAACCTGTGACTGGGGCAGCTTGGCTGGGGTTGGATGACCCTCCGCTGAGAGTCTATTCTCATGGCATTTAGGTGCTGGCTGTTATCTGGGAGTTTGGATGAGGATGGAGAGCCTTCATTTCTTGCTCAGCTGACTCCTGGGTTCTTCCTGTGGGCTGGGGCTCCATCCTCTGTTAAGTGGCCTCAGCACACATGTAACTTGGGCTTTGTTCTAACTTGGTCGCCTCTGGGTAGTTGGCCTATATGCCTGTACATCAACTTCCAAGTGCGCAAAGAGAAGCAGCCGCTAAGCTCTCTAAAGGCTTGGGCACTGGCACATAGTAACCTCCACTGTTTTCTGTTGGGTAGAGTATGTCCAATTCAAGAAGAGAGCATTGAGTGAGGAGTTCCATAGCAGGGATGAGGTTTTCTGGGCCCACTAATGTAACAGATGGTCATTTCTTTCCTATAATATCAGTATTTGCATACCTTGGTATATGTGAGAATATTCATTTATTTTTTAACAGTTGCCGTTGAGCATCTAGCTTGTGTCAGGGCTGACAGTCAGCCCTGGGGAGACACAATTGAACAGAATGTCCGAGATCCTTACCCTGATCCAGCACACAGGCCATTCAACCAATGCGTTTGCCCCCTGGTGATTTGGTGGGTGTGCTGAGAGTGGCTGGATGCTGGCAACATATGGAGCAGAGGCCTGAACTTAGTCTGCGGATTCTGAATGGCGAGGTACAAGTAATACATTCTCAAGGAGTTCAGTGAAAGGAGAGAAACAGAATCAAGTGACAAGGAAAAAGTCTGTTTTGTCTGCATATCTGACGATGTAAAGCAGCTAAAATGACAGGAGGCAGTGAGCCCACACTGCAGATACAAGAACCCAGTGCTGAGCCGGAGCAAATGTATGTGAGGCAGGTGAGTGGTTCCTTCCCTCAGTGAGGTGCTGGGGTGCACTTTTTCTCTGCTGGCTAGCTTGCAGCCCTGGCCCACGCTTACAAGACTGCAAGCAGAGAGGCGTGCGGTGAATGTTCATGGATCTTTGGATTCCCCTCAGGCTTATCAGAACACTCAAGTGGGGCCTCCTTGGTGGCCTAGGGGTTAAGTCTTAGTGCTGTCACTGCTGTGGCTGTGGCCTGAGTTCATCCCCAGCCAGGGAGCTTCCCACATGGCACAGCAGACCTCTCCTGCCTCACCTGCCGCTCCCCTCAGCAGTGTATTTCAGTGGATCCTCCAGTTCTGTTCCCCACTCTGTCTCTGGTGAATCCCCTCACCTCCCCCCCATTCTTCTATGAAGAAACAAAACAAACAAACAAACAAACACTCAAGTAATTGTAGAGAGGGATAGTCAAAGGTGCCTGGGGTGGAAGCTAGGAGCTCCTTCTACCCCTCCCCCTTTTACCAAATTCCTATGTTCCCTAGGAGAGAGCTTGCTTCCCGCCTCCCCTCCTATCACTTTTTCTGATAAATGTGTGTTGTTGCCCTCTCCTCTGTTATTAGAGGAAAGTGTCAAAAAAACCTCTGATTTAATTCAAGTATGATGCTTAGCAGTTTCCAGAAAGGTATTTTTTTAAAAATAAGATTTATTTACTTATTCATACAAGCTGGGGTGTAGGCCAGAGGTGTGGGGTGGTGAGAGGATTCACCAGAGACAGATTGGGGAGCAGAACAGGCTGATTGACTGAAGTACACTGCTGAGGGGAGCAGCGGGCGAGGCAGGAGACGTCTGCTGCGCCATGTGGGAAGCTCCCTGGCCAGGTATGGAACTCATGCTGCATTGGCTCTGGATAGCTTCATAGTGCTGTGCTTAACCCTTTGCGCCACCAGGGAGGCCCAGAAAGGTATTTCTTAATAAGAAAGCATGGTCATTATTGAATATAGGTATTGTCCAATTTCCTAGTTCAAGGAGGAATTTTTCCCAGTTAGAATAATGTAGAGACAGGTTTAATCAGTTCAGGTATATGCACCTGTGTAACAAGGTTGTTGGGCCGGCTCCCCATTGTTTAGGTTCCATATTGGGTTTCTTCTTTAAGAATGAAAAATGTGTGGTTTGGGTTTTTATTTTGCAAACATATTAGATTCATTTTTAGGCACTGAAAAAAGCATACACATTGAAATATGGTAGATAAAAAAAATTAATAACAGGAACCACTCATTTGAGTCAAATTAAGATCTCCATTTATTCCAACCTGCACCCTGCAGTTAAATGTGCTCGAAGGAAAATATACAAGAATCGTGCCTGGTTTCCCTCTAGATTTATAATCCCGAAGCTCGAGGGATCTTTAATGCTCCTTAGTGCACTTTCCTCATCACATTCCAGCTCTTATCATCATCAGTTTGTTGGGGGCTGGAGGGGGGGCATTTGTGCATGGGATATAAGGGTGCCTCCCGCCATAGTTCCTGATTCATAAATGCCTGGATGGGGCTTGAGACAGTGCAATCTCTGACAAGTTCCCAGGTGATACTGACCTGCTGGTCTGGGCACCAGGGTCTTAGATGATTCACTCTCTTGTGCTAGTTGATACTTTCATTTCTTCATTCTCTTAAACTTCTAACATCTCCTCCTTCACTTTTGTCTCAGCTGATTCTTGCTCCTGCATTCCCTGAATAACTGGAGGCATCAGAGGAGAAGCACCCATTGGGGTAGCAGGCTGTGTCCTCCCTGCACAGCCAAGCACAGGAACCCCAAATTGTTATTCTAAATCATCACTTAATCAGGCGCCTTTACAAAATTGGTAGATTTGAATTGGCATATTAAAAAAATGCCTCAAATCACTTTATATATTGTGTTGCTATGTATTTATCATTTGAGCTAAGAGCTAAAAACAAAATATGACCTTTAAGATCCCTTGTAGCTGATTCATTTTCCGGCTTCACAATAATATACAATCATGAGATAGGAATTGGAATGAGACAGAATCATACTCATGAAGTGAAAGGGGAAGGTCACTTCTACTAAGAAACTGGGGAAAAACTACAACAGTGACCCTGTCCAACAGGCCACTGTCATAACGAAGAATGTCTATAAAGAATTGCTTGTTAGTCATCAGCCACCTCGTTAAAAGATAATAGGTAGATGAGTGACATCATCTGAATAGTTTTACAATGTCTCCAGCGTGAAGAGATTATGTGGAGTGGGGACAGGAGTGTCAGCAAGACTAGTTAAGTTAGAATAGTAGTCCTGGGAGAAATGCTGGTGATATGGGGTAGACGCTATGGCTGCAGGCATAGCACAGTGGATGGTATCGAATGTATTTAGGAGAAAGTTCTGATAGACTACAGAGAGTTGGTCGTGGTGCGAGAGGGAAAAAAAAGGAGTGCTGCATTTGTCACTAGTAATAGCTTGGATGATACATATTTTTCAAGATTTATTTATTTATGCATAAAAGCTGGGGTGTAGGCCAGAGGTGTAGGGTGGTGAGAGGATTCACCAGAGGCAGAACGGGGAGCAGAACAGGCAGATCTACTGAAGTACACTGCTGAGGGGAGCAGCGGGTGAGGCAGGAGAGGTCTGCTGTGCCATGAGTGTCAGCTCCCTGGCTGGGGATTGAACCTGTTGCGCCACTAGGGAGGCCCGTTGGATGGTTTATTTATTATCCTCCTAAAACCGTCTGTTTTTCTCAAACTGTTTCTTGGATTACTAATGGGAAAGAAGTAACAAATGTCATTTACAACATCAAAATAGCAAATAGACTTTGAAGCCATTTACAAGGAAAGGCTGGGAGTATCTGACTGCTTTGAGCAATCGAAATAAAGCCATACTAATGAAAGAAACCATAAATTCCACTCACCTTTTATGCGGTAATATTTTATATTTAGAAAATAGGAGAAGGTGTATAAACTTTATTTTTTTATTCGAGGGTCAGTACTGCAAGGGCTTTCCATTTCATTGTCTTTTATTTTTGTTTTTCATTTTTCACTGTTTATTTCCTGATACCTACTGATAATCAGAGATAAGTAAATCTTAGTATTTGTATGTGTGTGTTTATATACTATATGTTATGTACATATTACACACACATATCATATGTATGTATTCTATTCATGTGGTGATGCATACATGTGTATTCTACAATATATGCGCACACTCTATTTGTTCCTATATAGTCTTGTGTCACTTTTGAATTTGTATCTAAAATTTTTTTGCAATAAAGAATTTTGACAGATTTACTGAATGATAGATTCTTTAGGAGGTTACTCTTTAATCCTGTCAGCGTGGGCTTGTGTTACTATATCTTGTTCCGAAGGATGTGGGAAGTTAACCTACTTCAGGTTGACTGGATCGTGGCTAATCCTTGAGTCTTTCTAGCCCTAAGGAAGCCCAAATAAATGTCAGGTTAATTTCTGTAATCAGCAGTCTCTATTTACTATTTCCTTCTTACCATGATGCTAATAGTTGCCCTGAATTGGAAAAATGGTCTACTTCACATGCAAATGTATAATTAGCATTAAATTCCCATACAGGTCTGGAAAACATGCTCTTTTTTCTGGATTTATCAGGAAAGTATGCTTAGAATTTAAGGGCTGGGGAAGAGTAAGACACAACATTTTATACTATAATAACAAATTATATGGTTCAAATACACATTGGAGTGCTACTCAACTAAAAATGATGAACTGCCATTTACAACAACATGAGTGGAACTGAAGGGGATAGTGCTAAATAAAATAAGTGAGAGGGACAAAGAGAGATACTGGCTGATTTCACTCATGTGGAATATAGAGAAGCAAAACAAAGAAAAAGATAAAACAAAACAAAAATAAGCCCTTGGATCCCAAGGGCAGAACTGAGGCTACCAGAGTGGTGGGATGGGGGGAGCAAAAGCGGAGAGCCCAGTAGACTCTGGTGGAGGGTTATGGGTACTTTGGTGATTGGTGTGGTGTGGAAGTATCTGAAGAGGGGTGAGCCTGCCCCTAGAACATAAACAGTATTGTAAACCAATGATACTGCCATTAAAAAATAAATTAGGTAAAATAATCTATTAGAATTCAACTTTGAGTCTTGTTTTGTTGCCCTCCCCGCCAAGATGATGAGATGACATATTTTAGGTGCCCCTCTGTTCTTTTTCTCTTTTTACTCCCTGCTCACTTTTATTCTCTTCGCTGCCACCAGAGAGATCTTTTTCAAACCCAAATTTGAGCCTGTTATTGCTTTGCCTGAAACTATTCAATGATTCTTCACTGCCTTTCAGATAAAGTCCAAATTCTTAAAGCTTCTAAGATCCCCTGTGGTTTGGCTTGTCTATTCTAAGCAGCCCCCGAGGTTTCTGAGTGAGTGGTGCCCTATTTGTTTCTCATCCTAGTTCCTTTGTTCGGTATCAAACTTTCCTCCTCCCTGCTAACTAGGGTCTCTGCTTTTCTTCCTAGACTCATCTCAAGAGCCATCGCTCTCTGGGAGCCCTTTCTGAGTCTCCTGCTCCCATTGATCTTCCTTTCTTGTGCTCTGCCTCCCCTTTGAGACTCTCCTTGCCGCCACCTCGCCACCTCGAACAGCTTAAAGCTCTTCCTTATTTAACATCTGTAACAGCATCTAGACCATGGACTGTGTCTCACTGACCTCATCCCGAGCTTTTGGCTCGGTGCATAGCGCAGAGACAGAGAGGGGCAAGAGAGATACATTAGGGATTGTTTTCTTGGGGATATCTTTACCAAAAGTCTTGGTTGCAGGTTGTTTTTTTCCTAGTTGTTTTTTCCCAAATCCTCACACTAAACAAACAATTTCTTTCAGGTGCGGTTAACTCAGTATTTGCAGCCCAGGTCCTGATGAGGGACAGAGGAGGAGCAGACACAAATGGCTGTGGGCAAAGGGACACGGCGTTATTCTCTGGAGGGTTATTATCACATATGACAACCATGCCCTCCCTGGCAATGTCCAGAGACCCAGCTTCACCTCTCTCACCCCCCCCCACAACACCCCAGAAAGAGTTTATTGAGCTTATACTCCCCTCTGTTCAGTGGTCTGACTGCTTCCCTCACTCAGTTCCTGAACCCACAGTCTGCCCTTTCCACTTAATTTCTCTTCTTTCCAACAAGCCCTGCTCCCTTACACCCCAGCACTTGGCCTTACACACACAGAGCTTCCACTTCTCGAGGTCATCTCCGCCACACTTGTGGGTGCTCTCAGGGCTGGAGCTGGGAAGTGTGGGGCCAGAGCAGTGCCTATGCCCAGTTTGGCAAGTGTAAACATCCACTGTCAGATTTTGTTCTGGCTACCATTTGATAATGCTGCATTTGTTTTTTTGTTTTCCTTCCCATTTGTATTTCTTTGTTCTCCCTGTAAGACAGGCACTTTGTAAATCTTTAAAATTGACACCGGATACAAAGCACTTCTCAAAGCATAGTTTATATGGATATAAACCATAGTGATACAACAGTGTTCTGGCACTAGGTGCTAAAGACTTGGTCTCTTTGCTGATAGTTGACTGTTTAGAGTGGGGAATAAGCAGTGAGGTAAAATGAAGTGTGATAAACACCATCAACTTGGGGAAGGTTTGGTAGGGGAGGTAAAATCCACTGTATTACCATTGTGTCCTCATCAGTCTTTCCATTGAATATGTGTGTGTGTGTGTGTGTGTGTGTGTGTGTGTGTACCCTGGAAGTAAGTGAGACCCTAGATAAAGTTGGCTGAGGTTGGCTGGGGCCAGAATGTTCCGGGTCTTGTTTGCTTTGATAAGAGGGAATTTGGTCAGTCGCCCTTTGAACAATGGTTCCTCTTAATTTGTGAGTCTTGAGACGACTTGATTAGTTTGCTTTGTTTCTTCTTAAAGCAAAGTAAAACTAAAATCAACTAAAAAGCCCCTAATGTGAAAGGATATAGGATCCAAAATTCTATTGTAAGAAGCCACAGACCCAGTTTGGGTCAGTATACTAATTCTGTATCGCCTTCTCAAACCTACTGGGATTTCCAGATCAGGTCAAAGCCCAAATGTTGACTTTGATCCTCAGCTTGAAGAGTATGGAACTGTAATCCTCCTTAGGCTGTAAAAGCAAATCTTTTCCCTTGTCAGCTTACTGTTTTATACGGTCAACACCACTGTCTTTAGGAAACTGGGTCCTCCCCCATCTTACTTTTTCAGTGGTATCCTGTAATCGTTCTATTTGGGCCACAAGGTTGAAAGTGCAGGCAGTTCTCCCTGGGCTGATATTCCACAGCCCATGCACTGGAGCCTTATATGATCTGCTGTATTTACTGAGTTATTACTCACATGTTTTAGTTCTACTGTTGAATTTTAGTTTAAAAACATGTATTTTCTGTTTATAGCAAAAACATTTTTATAAAACTTTGAACACTGTAGAAACATGTTAAAGGAAAATACAAATCTTTTACAATTCTCTACAGATCACTTCCTAAATAAACAGTCTTCCAGTTTTTTCCCATCTTGCTTAAACCAGCACATTAGATGTAAATTATTCCGTGTCTTATATTTCTTGCTGATGAATATCTTGGACAAAATGGCACAAATAAATTTAGTTAATAGCTACAGGGCAGTACACTAATGGATAATTCTAGTCTTTGGGACATTTTCATTGTTTCAATTTATCTGTAGTATTTCCTTAGGATGAGATCTTAGAGTAGAATTTCTGAGTCAGACTAGATGCATCTGGGAAATTGTCCTATATAGTTATGTCACAGGTTTACATTTCTGCTTAAAGCGTGTGAGCATGCAAATCTTGCCAATATTAAGTATTTTGTCTCAATGTCATTTTTGCCAACTGGACAGTCAGATCATTTCATTGGATTAACATAGATTTCTTTGTTGTACGGTTAAGCGTATTTTTTAAGTCTGTTAGCCACTTTCACGTCCTTATTTCTTCACCATCTTTGCCATTTTCTATCAGTGCTTTGATCCCTTTCTTACTGGTGAGACCTTTTGTATATGTGTTACATGAAATAAACGGATTTTTCCAGCTAATTGGAATCCTTGCTTTCTACTGACCGTATTTCTTTCTTTGCTATATTCATAAGTAGGTAGTCAAATTTATCAGTCTTCTTCCTTCGTTATTGACTTCTTCCTTGGCTAATTCTTTTAAAAATGATGTACATTTACCTACCTCATAGATCACCACACGTACATCACATATAAATTTATACATAAAAATTGGAACATTTTACTTTTACAATAGTGTCAATCCTGTCCTCTTATCCACCTCTGCCTCTTACTTTATCCCTGTAAAGGAATCTACTGAGTTTCTAATTATACAGTGGTAATGGTATATGGGAAGATTACAAGTAAGAATGTAAATGTATGGGATGATAATGAGGTTCCTATGTATGCGCAGCTTTGTTGATTTGTTGATCATTAAAATGTATAAGAATTAATTGAAAAATTATGTTAATCTTAAGAGCAACTTTCTGCATGTATTTAAAGAGCACATCATTTGTGTTTACCTCAGTTAAAACTGCTCTCTTAGCTCTTAAGATGCTACAGATAACAAGCATCCAAATAACTATTAATTGAATTGTGAAAGTAGCAGACTTAATGTTTGACTGTCTACCTCTTCCCAACATGAGTCGTTTCCTGGACAAAGACATCATTTTTCTTGTATTGGAAAGACACAAATGACGTGCTTCCTGCCTTCTACATATGCTTTAGTGTGAGTTAATATTTAGTTTCATCTCAAGATTTGTAGAATAAGGACAAACACTTGACACATATTCATCTAAAGGAAGTCCTTCGTGTATATAACTTTAACGTAGCTTTAAATAATGTATTAATGTAAATTTTAAGTAGGTACAGCAGGAAAAAGCCTGATGAAGCTCATTCAGGTTCTTTCTTACTGAAAGACATAACTTTGTTTTTCTGCAGATAGGTCAGCTCTATTCTGATTTCCAACTTGAAGCACTAGCATGGTGCATACAGTATTCACATATTTATAAAAATCCCTAGAAACAAATGTCAGTATGCATTATGCTGTTTCAGGAATTGAGCACAAGGAGTGGTGTCAGACCCCCACAGCAGGTATTACCTTTACAGTCTCCAGGAAGAAAGGGGCAACGGGAACCAGATCTTGCAAAACTGAGGAATTCCTAAGAGCAAAAGTTATAATGAAGAACATCAACATCCTGAGGTGATACATTCTTCACCCAAAACATTCTGGGGATTTTCAAAGTGAGAAATTCTTTTGTATCTTTGAAAACAGAAAATCAAAGGAATTTCTCTTAATCTGGTTTACATCCAGGCCAGTTAGTGGCACTAATAAGGAACAAACACATTAGCACCAAAAGGAAATGATAATTAGAACTGAAATCTTAATCCATAGACTGCTGCCTGGGGTCTCCACAGTCTGCCACTGGACTTTAAATGTAAAAATCCCATTCACATGTGTAAAATGGGGGCATACAGGAATATTTGCATGTGAAAATAAGTGGCTTATGCACAAATTGGTTAGGTGAATACCTTTTGTTGAGATGACAGAAGGTGTCCCTTCTCTCCCAAGAACTATTGGGGAGGAGTGGAGAAGCAAAGTTTTATATGAAAACACTCATTTTGGGAGTGGATTTGTTTTTTCAGCTAAAAGCCAAACATTAAGTGCTGCCGGGCAGATTGATTTGACTCTGAAGTGATTTACTTTCATGGTAGTTCTCTAATTTCTGAATTTTATTTATTGGAAATCCAGCTGACCTCTTGATATTGAGAATTAAAAGTGAATAGGGAGTGGGTCAGTAGGTTTAGCCCTCAGTATCCTAAGGCTGCAAAGAAGAAATATTGTGAGATAAAAGGTCAAAGTTGCTAGGACTCTCCAGTACTGATGGCTGCTGATGTTATCAGGAAAATGCTAGCACAGTGGGTTAATGGGTCTGTATTTTAGAGTGCTCCCAAAGATGTCATCACTGGTATATTTACTGACTGTTTTTCATTGTTGAAAAGATTTGGCTGAGATCCTAGAATATAATGGAAGCTTTACATTAGCTATTGAGATCGAGTGGAAGCTGTTTCATGCATACATTTTTGGGTAAGACTTCCTCCAAATGATTCAGTAGCTTTAAGACATCAAGAAATGTGGTGATTAATAATGTAGGACACAGAACTCTAAAAGCGATTCTTGAAGGTCTTGTTCCTTTGATTCTATACCAATTCACAAGGGACACCTCAGGCAAAATATCTGTACCACCACCAAATTTGCCTATCGACACAAACACTATCATTGTTAGATAGCAAAATAAAATGGTTGTCCTGGGTTTTATGGAATACATGTGGTCCAAAAACAAGGGTACCAAGTGGTAGTGATGTCATTACTGGAGTTGATGGGTCTGAGAGTGGGAAAGGTTTCCCCAGAGCTCCCCTTCAGTGGCACGCAGCAAGTTTCTTCACGAGACAGAGACTTGGTTATACTTAAAGATCAGGTTTATTAGGGAAAGGGACAGGGAAGTCCAGGACGCTTGCAGAGAGACAAGCGGGCAGGAAGAGCTGCCCCGAAAGGGACAGGTTTGCTAAGCGAGAGGCCTGCATGGTGGCAGGCGGGCGGCCCTGAGGAGAGCTGCTCTGCTGAGGGGGGTCCGTGAGGAGAAGCCCCAGCCTGGTGCAGGTCATGGGCAGGCGGGAGGCCGCTGCCTGCAGAGGGACAGAGTCGGTGGCAAGGACACCCGCGTAGGCTCAGGTGGGCAGGCCAGAGGCTGCCCGAGCCCGCACAGGCATCGCCCTGAGACAGTCCTCTTCCAGGAGGGGCTCATCCCCGTGGAGGCTTGTCCCTGGTGGACCCTGAACCGGAACCAGAAAGGGAAACGGAGATACCCCAGGGGCTCGATCGCCCCATCTTCCCTTCCGCTCAGCCTGAGGCTCTGGCTCCTCAGGATTCCCGGTTATCACTGGGTGAATGGCCATGCTGATTCCTTCCAGCCCACCTCCGTGTAAGTCAGGTTCTAGTCTTGTGATTCCTTTTTTTTTTTTGGTTCTATCTCCTCCATCAGTAGCAGGCAAATTCAGACTCAAATGTGCTAGATCTGAGCCTGCTGGGATAATGCAGAGACATCCTCACAGCAAGTCTGGTGCAAGGTCTTTTTCTTTTCGGAAAGTGAGTGATCCAGTTTCTGGTCTCCTTCATGCTGGAGAGGGCTAGTTCACAACGATGAATTCTTCATTCCTTAAACCTTTTTTCTAGTTTGCTTTATCTTTATCTTATGGCTCACCTGTCAAGATGTGTTCATTTCACACCCACACTACACAGTCCTGTTTGACCTTCCTGATTTCCTCTAAGTCCTGCTGCTCTTAGGCCTGAAGTTTCTCTCAACATGATTTTATTATGACATGTCTTGAGAATGGATGAACACAAGATACTCAATGACATGCTATATTGTGCCTAGAAGCAAGGCAACTGAAAACCACCTTGGGGGGAGAGAATTTTGAGACATTCCCGTGCTTTTGAAATGCTTGGGATGGGGCCTTCCTGGTGGCGCAGCGGTTACGGCAGCAGCGATGCGAGTTCGACGCCCAGCAGGGGGGAATCCCACATGGCGCGGCAGACCTCTCCTGCCTCGCCCGCTGCTCCCCTCAGCAGTGTATTTCTGATCTGCCTGTTCTGCTCCCCACTCTGTCTCTGGTGAAGTCTCTCGCCACCCCACGCCTCTGGCCTGTACCCCAGCTTGTATGTATAAATAAATAAATCTTTAAAAAAAAAAAGAAATGCTTGGGATGATAGGAAACGAGATTTGCAGAGAGTAAATAGTTGCAAGAATTGCAATTTCTTTCATAACAGTTAAACGTTGGGCTGTCTCTATTCTGAGCCACCTTGAATGGATTCTTTTAGGACTGTTACAGGGCAGGGATGGGGCACCCCAGAACCCCAAACCTGCCCACTCTAAATAAGTTCTGCCTATCTCAGGGTGCCCTGTAACAGGACCACAACCATCCACAAAGTCTAGAGTGCTGTCATTGGCAATGTGTAGGTGGCAATTTCCAGTTTCTGGTAGGAAATCCTCTTTGTATTTACGTGTAAAAATAGGCCCATAGGGCCTCCCCGGTGGCGCAGCGGTTAAGCGCTGCGCTGTGGAGCTGTCGGCAGCAGCGACAACGCAAGTTCGATGCCCGGCCAGGGAGAATCCCACATGGCGCGGCAGACCTCTCCTGCCTCGCCCGCTGCTCCCCTCAGCAGTGTATTTCTGATCTGCCTGTTCTGCTCCCTACTCAGTCTCTGGTGAAGCCTCTCACCACTCCACGCTTCTGGCCTGTACCCCAGCTGTATGTATAAATAAATAAAAATCTTTAAAAAAAAATAGGCCCATAGGTATTCATGGTAAGCAGTTATAAATAAGCTTGGAATTTGGGAGAAAATATTAGATTCAAAAACTGTTTGGAAAAAGCACCCGCTGTTTATCCCCCAAACTTCCCCAAATCAGTTGTCCCCAGCCTTGCAGAGCTGGGAGCTAGCTGCTCTGTTATTGAATCATGAAAGCACTCAGGCCAGTATTTTCTAAAACTGTTCCTGGATGGCACTAGATAAGGACACCCATTTTTGATATTGAGACTGATCATTGATCATAAAAGATGCCCCTTTCAGAATTAGTCAATGGCCTGTACCTTCTACCACTTCATTTTTTTCTTCCCTAATTTTCACCTTAGAACTCAAGAAAAGGGCCCCAAACCCAACTTTTTGATGGTTCCAGTGATCATGCATGAGAATCCACTAAAGAGATCAACCGAGACCAAGCAGCCGTCTCCCCATGTAGTACAGTCCGGGCGTTATGAGGCTTACTTTATCTGAGAATGTCCTGTTTCTGTGGAAGGAAGCAGATATGAAGGGCTAAATCTCAGGCTGGCTGGAGAGTAATTACAGGAGGCCTTGGCTAGGGAATCCTAGGCCCCCCTGCCTGGTCCAATGGGTTTGTGATGGAGCACTTCTAGGGACATGGGGAGAAGTGGCGGCCTCTCAGACTAAGGGCTGGGGAGGAAATGCCCGCCCCTTTGTTACCAAAATCACCCTCCGGGCTTTTATGTATTTATGTAATTTATGTATTTAGGTCTAGATGAGTTATCATAGCTGCAGGCTATGATCTCAACACACTGCCTTTTAACGAGATTTATTGTTTATATTACATAGGTGGAAACTTAATGTATGTATGTATATATAGTTTGCATATGAAACATATGTACAGATATACAACAAACATACACAAATGCGTGTATCTGTGTATGCAGTATTTGTGTATGTGACATGCACATATTATATATATTTATGTCTGTGGGCTGGGAGAGTTCTCCATAGCTCTCTCTACCTTCCACCCGCATAATCCTTCAAAGCTCAGTAGCTGCAGCAAGACTGGTGCTCTGAACCCTGGAGAAGTACTCAGGTGAGGCTTTGAGAGGTAGGGAGGTTGTCTAAGAAGGAAAGGGCCTGGGCTTAGAGGAGCAGAAAACGGAACCCAAGGGGAGCTGGGCTCCCTGCAAGGCCACTGAGAGCAGCCTGGGTGTGAAATGGAGGCAGCGGTGGGAAAGACAGTTGCAGCAGGGAGCGTGGCTGGAAAGAGCAGAAGGGCTGGGCTGTTCTGGAGTGAAGCAAAGGGCATCGGTTGCCACCAGTGTAGTGACCCAGAGAGCAGGTGTCTCTCTTGCCTCATCCTGGTCCCAACCCTCAGTCCTGGGGGGTGGCGTGGACCCTGCGTGCGCCCTGCATGGCTAACAAGGAGGGTGTGTGGGTGGAAGCAGATGATAAAGACAGTGACTGGAGCCTTGTGATGAGGACACACAGCTCTGCATGAGGATGCTGACACAGGGTTGGGTGTCAAATCGGTGCAGGGCTGATGAAGGAAGAAAGGGTCGAGTTCTCCCCCTTGAATTGCTATCCTTAAAAAAGAAAAAGGACAGCACCTAGGTGTGGGATCAGGTTGTGCCAGGGCTTATTAAATTGGTTTCAGTGTCTCCAGTGATACACCCTAAGAATGGCAGCAAAACCCCAGGGGCACCCCAGCTACCTCTCCCCATTCTTTTTCCTGACTGTAAAAGTAACTCAGCCCACACTCAGCAGGCTTCCCAGCTCTGCTGCCACTCCCCTCTCGAAAACACATCCCTCCACAAGAAAAGATCCAAATGTTTGCCCCAGTCCTAAATCCTCACAACTCCCTGGGATTCTTTATGCAGAAAGACCGCCCTCCCCACTTTGGAGATAAGATCTATGCATCTGGTGTAAACCCCCTCCACCCCTGCCTATCTCTGGGTTCACGCCTGTCCCTACATTTTTGTTAAAGCTGCTTCCTTCAGCTTCCCCCACTTCTAATTGCATGCCTTCCCCCCTGCGACTTAATCCTTCGCATCCTTTAGGACCTAATCTAACCCATCGCTCTTCTACCCAGTTCCCTCCCCATCCTCCCACTCCGGACGTCTCCTGCCCCCAGTGATATCTTTCTTTGAATTTCAACGAAGTCTGTCATAAAAAGTCTTAGGATCACCAACTGGCAGCTCCTTTAGGTGCCTCCCAGTCTGATCTCCTCATTTTGCATATTTGCCTAGTTCTTTAGCTAGTTAATGGGTAAGCCAGGAGGAGGCTCTGACTTCAGGCCTGGCTAGTTGTGCCACCAGACCTTGGTAGTTAAAGATAAGAGTTTTTTTTTTTTTAAGATTTATTTTATTTATACATACACGCTGGGGTACAGGCCAGAGGCGTGGGGCGGCGAGAGGGCTCACCAGAGACAGAGTGGGGAGCAGAACAGGCAGATCAGAAGTACACTGCTGAGGGGAGTAGCGGGCGAGGCAGGAGAGGTCTGCTGCACCATGTGGGATTCTCCCTGGCTGGGCATCGAACTTGCGTTGCCACTGCCGACAGCTCCACAGCGCAGCGCTTAACCGCTGCGCCACCAGGGAGGCCCAAAGATAAGAGTTTTTTCCCGTTCACGCATTGCTTGACACCAAGGTACGGATGCATGGTGTTCTAACTTCTGGCAGCTCTTCTCTGTACTCCCAGCCTGATCACGGTTTACATTGCACCGTTTCCCAGAAGACAGGGGCTGGGTTGCCTTTGGGGACCAGGAGGCAGTGTTGCAGAACAGGAAGACCTTGGGGCTGGAGAAGCCGGAGGCCTGGGTTGGGATGACACAGAAAGGTGACTTGGCATCAACTGGCGGTCAGAGCGTTGCTGGGCCTCCTTCCTCGTCCTTTCTGTGCCTTCAACAATCTGTTATTGCATGGACGTGAAAGCACTGACTTCCAAGTGTTCAGAGCGTCTGCCTTCCCCCAGACTGGAGCAGCTGGGGCCTGGAGAGACTCTGTCCTCTGCCTGGCTGTCATTCACCCCCACTTATGTCTGGCTCACCTGCCCCGAAACCACAGCCCTTCTTCAGGCTCCAGTATTAAGGTGCCTGCACCTGGTGATTTCGGAAATTCTTTCCAGTTCTCAATTCCTGTGTTCCATATAAGCTTCCTGGAAATCAAAAGCAGAGGTAGCTGTCAAATTGTGGGTTGCATTGGGTCCATGTTCTATTTTGTTGTGTGAGGGTTTTTCTAGCAGCATTATGTTAAAAACTTTTAGTTTCCGGTGGTTGAAGGGAATGTAAGGGTTTCTGGCTTCTCAAAAAAAAAAAAAAAAAATGGTGCTGCGTTTGCTTTCTCTCCGGCAGCCCTTGGCCCCACCTGCAGTCTTCATGAGGTTCCCCAGTTCCTCTCCCCCTTTCATTCATTTCCTAGCTCCTGTGTGTGCTGTGTCTGCAGTCCCAGTCCATAAAGTGGGGAGGAAGCGAAGGTGGCAGAAAGGAGAGTGAGGAGCCATCTAAAAAGAAACCGAGAATGGAGGTTTGGGGAAAGAAATACTGAGTTATGGGCCTTCCTGGTGGCTCAAGGGGTTAAGTCTTAGCACTATGAAGCTATGGGCAGCCGCTGCAGCACGAGTTCGATCCCCGGCCAGGGAGCGGACCCACACAGTGCAGCAGACCTCTCCTGCCTTGCCCACTGCTCCCCTTAGCACTGTATTTCGGTCAATCTGTCTGTTCTGCTCCCCACTCTGTCTCTGGTGAACCCTCTCACCGCCCTACACTCTGGCCTGCACCCCCTGGCTTGCATGCATAAAATAATAAAATAAATCTTAATAAAAAAGAAACACGGAGTTGAAACAAATTCTAACATGTCAAATGATGACAGAGGAAGAGGTGCAAAAAAGGCCTTTACTTGCTTACCTTAAACTCTTGTACACTGATGGTCTACAGCTGGGAAAAATACGAGGTGAAAGCTTAAAGGCACATTAACAACTTGAAAGTAGTTAATATTTGTCAAGATTTTATGCCCGATGATAGACCAGTGTGTATGCCTCTGGCAGGAATAGTAAGTATCTTGTTCATCTTTTTAACTTCTCTTTAAACTCACAGGGTGAAACTGGTGCAAAGTAAGAGTTTGTTGAATTGAAATACAAAGCTGTTGATATAAGGGTGATTGCTTTTTTTTTTTCCCCCCCAAGGGTGATTGCTTTATGTGATTGAGATGTACAGTTATTTCAGTATTTCTCAGGTTTCTTGCAGTCCTTTGGGTTGGTCTTTTGCTGATTGAGGTGCTTAGATGTGATTTGATTCTGTTGGGTTGATTGTATTAGTTATCTGACCATTGATTTCTTTTTTTTTTAAAGATTTATTTATTTATGCATACAAGAGCTGGGGTGCAGAGCAGAGGTGTGAGGGGGTGAGAGGATTCACCAGAGATAGAGTGGGGAGCAGAACAGGCGGATCTACTGAAGTACACTGCTGAGGGGAGCAGTGGGGAGACAGGAGAGATCTGCTGGGCCATGTGGGAACCTCCCGGCTGGGGATTGAACTCATGCTGCAGTGGCTATGGATAGCTTCATAGTGTTGAGACTTAACCCCATGCTCCACCAGGGAGGCCCCTGACCATGGATTTCTTGATGTCCAGGTCCACCTTGCGCTGGAGAGTATCTAGTAAGGGGCCCATGGTGGGCCATTGCGTTCTGGTGAGTCACCATGCCTGCCGGCTTCAGTTCTGACATTTAATCCATAACATTTATACCACGCTCCGGCTTCTACAGTTTAGAAAGGGCAATCCAAATTTTCTAAGGTCAGGCACTAAGTTTCATAAGTATATTTTGAACAAATGAGTGTGGTCCTTTCAATATTACCTTATCAATTTTAAGAAATTTAAGTAATCTAGGGGCCTCCCTGGTGGCGCAATGGTTAAGCGCTGCACTGTGGAGCTGTCGGCAGCAGCGATGCGAGTCCGACGGCCGGCCGGGGAGAATCCCACATGGTGCGGCAGACCTCTCCTTCCTCGCCCGCTGCTCCCCTCAGCAGTGTATTTCTGATCTGCCTGTTCTGCTCCCCACTCTGTCTCTGGTGAACCCTCTCGCCGCCCCACGCCTCTGGCCTGTACCCCAGCGTGTATGTATAAATAAAAAATAAATCTTTAAAAAAAAAAAGAAATTTAAGTAATCTAACCATGTGTGGGGACAGAGAGGAAATTTCCTTCTACTGGTCACACAATCAAATCACCACGAGAAAGACCAGTAGGAGAGAGAGAACAAATTCAATTACACATGTGCACATGTATGGAGACTCTACATGAATGTGGCTTCTAAAGCCCAGGGGGCAGTATGAGTTAAGAAGTGAGGTCAGGGTGGGGGGTTTAAGGAGAGAGGAGGGTGTGACTCATAGGACAAAGACCAGATGCTTTGGAATTAGATTGTGCTCTGCCATATACAGAGGTTTATCTGATGGAAAGGTGAATTCTTGTAAAAGTAATTATTCTGGTAACATCCCCAATTTTCATTCTCCTAGTAAATGACAGGGCCTTGGTGGACCTCAGCTCTGGTGCCAAAGTGGCATTTCTTGGGGAGGCCTGTCCTTCAGTTGGACTCTTGGAGTTTCTCATGCATGAATATGTTACAGTTTTCTATGTTTTGCCCACGAGATTTTAGAGTGGCTCTTTTATCTGTGTCTGTAGCAATCTCATCAATAAGCGAAGAGCAAGCCTGAGAACTGGGAAGTGTTGTATGCTGAGAGGAAATGTCTGGAATGTAAAGGACCTGGTAATTTTAGGTGGGGAGTTTTTGTGGGGGACAAAGTTCTCCTGGACCCTGTTGGAATCCCCAACTGGGTCTGAGAACTAGATGGACAAAGCAGATTAACAAGGGAAAGCATCTGAGTAAGTCTTACATGGCACAGGAGACCTCAGAAGGAAATGGGGAGCGGAAGAAGCAGTTAAACCTTAGAGCCCTGTGCTAGGTCTGATGAAGAGTGGACCCAGGAGAGGTGTGACAGGACAAAGGGTGTGTGTCAACTGGGGGACTTAGCAAGGCCTGTGACACAGATGCTGCTCCGTCCCTTTGCCTTTGGAGAGAGGCTGCTCTTTCCTCTGTGTCTTGGAGGTAATGCATCAACTTCAGGGGACTGTCAGAAGACCTTTCCAGCCCATACCTCTTCTCACTTTCCTCCATCTTAAAATGTCTGATATGCCAAGGTGCCAATTTTGGGGGTCGCATATCCCGTACCCTGTGAGATAAACTCCTTGAGGGACAGAGCTAAGCCTCTTGATTTCCTTCATTTTATTACACTGGGTGCAACGAGTGGCATGGGAGGGCACGGAAACACGAAGGAAGGAAGAATTATTCTGTGAGTGACACTTGCGGAATGGGCTGGGGGAATTTTTCCCTGCATTTTGATGTGTGGTTCTAGACAAAGCTGGACCAGCCCATGCGCTGCTCTGGGATTTGCTGGACTTTTGTCCCCAAGCAGAGGAGCATGTAGCTGTGATTTTACCCAGGTTGCTTTATTGATCAATGTATGGAAAGATTGAAGACACATATTGTGTCAGGCAAGCCTATTTTTTTGTAACTTATCACTCAAGTAAACATTGTTTTCATAGTGTTCAGTTAAATAAATCAAGGAAACGCTATTAGCTAAGGTAAGATTATCGAGCTCAAATCCACACTCTTAACAAAATGATGTCATTGATTTGTTTAAGGAGACCCACCTCTAATTTTAAATTCTAACCTGGTTTGATAATAGAATTCTGTTGACTCCAGCTTTTTTGTAAGAGTTTCAAATATTTAGTGGCAAAATTTAAAAGTCATTTTGGAAGTATTTAGAGAAAAAGATTAAATGAAGTCATGCGTTAGAGGTTCTAAATATTTTCACACTATAACCTGCACTGTGGTCGGTTTTTAGTACTTCACAACTGAATTGTTTAGGGATTTGGTTTAAAAAAAAAAAAAAAATCTGTGGTGGTGGCTTGTGCTTTTATCGTCTTGTGCCCTCTAGTGGTGGAAATGGACTTTCACACCCTAATTTAGTGGAAAAAATAGTCGAAGCATAGTGAACCTTTCATTAGAAGAAAATTAATCTCTCAATGAATGGGAAGGAAATATTAATTTGGATTAATATATTGATTCCTAGTAACATTGTTGGAACACTTGCTGAATATTCAATTCATTAAAGAAAAGATAGAAAAGGTGGGCTACTCTTCTCAAAGGTATTGAGGTACGTGGTTGGGAGCTGAATGCTGTGGAAATTTTATCTGGAAAGCTAACTGTATCAGATCAGGAGGATATCAAGAACATACAAAGTCGAGTGACAATTTACATAGGTCCTTTCATCTACAGATACTTTTTAAAAGATTTTTAAAAGATTTATTTATTTATGGGGCCTCCCTGGTGGCACAGTGGTTAAGCACTGCGCTGTGGAGCTGTCAGCAGTGGTGACAAGAGTTTGACGCCCAACTGGGAGATTCCCACATGGTGTGGCAGACCTCTCCTGCCTCGCCTGCTGCTCCCCTCAGCAGTGTATTTCCGTTGATCTGCCTGTTCTGCTCCCCACTCTGTCTCTGGTGAACCCTCTCGCTGCCCCGCGCCTCTGGCCTGTACCCCAGCTTGCATGCATAAATAAATAAAAAAATCTCGTGCCATGTGGGAATCTCCCTGGGAACTCCTGCTGCAGACAGGTTCATAGTGCTGCAACTTAACCCCTTGTGCCACCAGGGAGGCCCTCCCCTGTGTCTTCTGCCTGGTCCTGCAGAGTCCCCTCTCCGTTCCACTTCAGCAGCTCCATTCCCACTATCGAGAACCCCCCACACCGCATCTCAAACTAATTTCAGGGCTCCAAGGACTCTTGGGGGGTGGGGGGCAACCTTGCTCTGGTCACAGAATTACACCAACTTGTCTTATTTATAGAAAGTGCTACAGCTGCTGGCCTTTGGGGCAGCACTTCTCAGCAGACCTGGCTGTCCCCTCTTTCAGGGAAATTACCTTTCTTTTCTTTTTTTTTAAACTATTTTATTTTTAAAATTTATATCCTTTACATTATTGTGTATCCCCATAGGTTTCCCACCACCGATTCACCCGTGAACTATCACTGAACACCCTTGTGCTCTTTTCTCCCCTCTTTTGGTCCCTCTTCTTCCCCCTCCCCTGTAGAATGTCTCTTATTATGGGAATTGCCTTTCTTAGCTCTCCTGAGCCCCGAGTGCTTTCAGCCTCTCTCCTTCACTGGCAATGCTGACACCTCCCGGCTTCCTAGTTCAGGTCTGGGCTTAACTTAGTGCAGACACAGTGGGGCCTGCAGCAGCGACACCTCTGGGACCCTAGTGCAGACCAGGTCATTCAGGGCTCACCCCAAGGTGGCCCAGCCAGCCCCACCCAGCCTCGATTTAAATGCCTCTATGTGCAGTTGGTTAGTCCAGCTCCTTCAGTGGCCTCTTTCTGGGTTCCCGTCTCCTTAGGTGAGTTAATGTGCCCAGAATGAAGAACCCACTTGCACTTCTCCTTATGGGAAAGGTTATGGTGATCCCATTGTACAGGGCAGTCGAGAAACCTCTGAGGATTTGCTAGTGTAGAGGGAGAAAAACTTATTGTCCCTACTCCTCTCCTAGGTTCTGTTACCTGGACTTTGTAAATTGAACTGAGAATAGATAAACAAGAGAAAAGCACATACATGTAATAGATACGTTGTATGTGGGACCTTCAGGGGGGAATGAAAACCCAGAGGGACCGTGACTGCTGAGCGTTTTCATGTTAGGTTTGATGAAGGGTGGGAATAAATGAGGTAGGACAAAAGGCTCAGGACTATGGGCAATAAACTGCGGGAAACAGGGGGAACTTTCCGTGTCCCTCTGTCTTCAGAGATAAAGCTGCTCCTTTTCTTTGGGTTTGGGGCTCGTACCTCTCACGTGAGGGTCTTGTGACCTGTTTCAGGGGAGAAGGGGGAAATCAGGAGTCCTTCTGCACCTGCTGTTGCTCCAGTGCCTTCACCTTACAGAACTCAATACGCCAAGCTGCCATATTCTGGGGTAGTTTTTTTTTTTTTTTAAGATTTATTTATTTATACATAGAAGCTGGGATACAGGCCAGAGATGTGGGGCGGCGAGAGGGCTCACCAGAGACAGAGTGGGGAGCAGAACAGGCAGATGGATGGAAACACACTGCTGAGGGGAGCAGCGGGCGAGGCAGGAGAGGTCTGCCGCACCATGTGGGATTCTCCGCGGCTGGGCATCGAGCCCTCATCGCGCTGCCGACAGCTGTACAGCCCAGCGCTTAACCGCTGCGCCACCAGGGAGGCCCTGGGGTAGTGTTTTCAAACCCCATAAGAGAAAAAGGCAGAGCCCACAGCCCCTGCCCCTGAATGGCATCCTTGCCACTGAACTACTGTGTCTCATTTATGTTCTCCGTCTCTTATGTCTTGTCATTTCCAAATGCTTATCTGCCTATTGAAGTTTTTTCGGGGAAAATGTGCTGTTTGCTACTTCAGTGCGTTACGTGCATTCTCTTATTTAACCCTCACAGCCCATGAGGGCACAAGTAAGGACCTGGATGAGATGTAGAGAAGTGGAGGAGAGTGTCCAAAGGCGTTTCTTCCTTTTGGGATCCTCCCTGGTCCTGTCGCATCCTTTCCCTGCCATCGCCGAAATGAACATCCGTGTCTCTGTCCCCATATCGGTTACTGGTTCTTCAACTCCTGGCATTCTGGTTTTCTCTATTGAAACTAGAATTATTTTTCCATTTTTTTTAAAAAAAATGATCAACCCTTGGTTATCAAACAGGTTTTTATTTTTTAACCTGCCTTTACACATGGCACTCCTAAGTCTTAGCTTTCTTCTAAAGCTCCTTCCATTGTTTTCTGTGACACACCAATTTCCTAACTGCATTATTGCCCCTCTCCCTTTCCTGAATCACTTACTCAACACATCCACAGATTGTGTGTGTGTGTTTGTGTGTGTGTGTGTATGTGTGTATAAGGCAAGGTGAGAGGTATTGTACCAGTCCTTGGATATTAAAAAATGAGTTCTGTGGTGCCTTTGTTTCATTTCTTTTCTTTTTTTAGAATATTTTATTTAGGGGTATAGGCAAGAGGTGGGGGGGCTGGGTGAGAGGACTCACCAGAGTGGAGAGCAGAACAGGCAGATCTACTGAAATACACTGCTGAGGAGAGCCGTAGGCGAGACAGGAGAGGTCTGCTGCGCCATGTGGGAAGCTCCCTGGCTGGGGATCGAACTCAAGCTGTAGCGGTGACTGTGCTGTGTCCTTACCCTTGAGGCCACCAGGGAGGCTCCCTGTTTTATTTCTTAACCTAAGTGCTATTATGTAGATACATTACTTTGTAAAGATTCATCAAATCCTGTATTATGATTTGTTTACTTTATGTTAGTCTTCAGTAAGACATTAAAGAACAAGGAGGTGAAGAACTTAGGCTCTAGTGTGGGGAAGACAACAGCTAATTACAACACAGTGTGATTGCAAAGCCACACACCCCGATGGGCTTACAGTATTTGAATATTTGGGGTCCTATGTAATTACACACTGAGCAGTGAAAACTGAGCACATAATCCCAGAGTTGAAAGTTAAAAAGATTGGGGCCTCCCTGGTGGCGCCATGGGTTAAGTCTCAGCACTATGAAGCTATCCGCAGCCACTGCAGCATGAGTTCGAACCCTGGCCAGGGAGCTTCCCACATGGCGCAGCAGACCTCTCCTGCCTCGCCCACTGCTCCCCTCAGCAGTGTTCTTAAGTAGATCTGCCTGTTTTG
The DNA here is from genome assembly GCA_004024925.1 of Scalopus aquaticus. Classification (NCBI taxonomy): domain Eukaryota; kingdom Metazoa; phylum Chordata; class Mammalia; order Eulipotyphla; family Talpidae; genus Scalopus; species Scalopus aquaticus. The sequence goes on from PVIJ01014877.1 coordinate 28,862, forward strand.
CTCCCCACTCTGTCTCTGGTGAATCCTCTCACCACCCCACACCTCTGGCCTACACCCCAGTTCTTGTATGCATAAATAAATAAATCTTTAAAAAAAATAAAGTTAAAAAGATTGTTTGAGAAGGTCAGAGAGTTTGAAGAATATTTAATGAAGTGATTAATATGTGTAAGACTGGACGTGCAGAGTAAATGAAGTTGAAGGTGACACCAATATTGAGTGAATACACAATGGGGGAGAATGGGAGAAAAATAACCATAAAAGCCAGAAAGAGCAAATATGGGGATCCTATAAGCTCTTGGTCCCAGTGAACCTAGCATTCTCACTTTGACTTTAAGATTCTGCCATATTTGCTTAATTTCTTTTGGCTGGCTGGGATATTTGAAAGTACTTACCAACATGGTGATTGTCCATCTCTAAATATTTAACGGCACAGCTCTGAAAACATGGAGACTTTTCTCTGTAATGACATCAAACAAAGTTGACAATCCTTTAATATCATCTGAGACCCAGTGTATGTTCCCATGTTCCCATCTGTCCCCAAATGTCTTTTACAGCTAATTTGTTCCATTCATGATCCAAGTAAAGGCTTCCTTTTGCATTTGTGTCTTAGGTCTCTTTTCATCTGGCAGAGTCCTCCTCATTCCTTGGCTTGTGACAATCTTGTTGAGAGGGGAGGACCAATGGTCTGTGAGATGGATGCTCCCTTTTTAATATTAGCTTGCTTTGTCTTGCTCTTGGCTACTGGTGCTCCAAGCATTTGTTCCTGTTAGTCCTTAATCATTTGCTCTTTTGAAACACAGCTTTATATTCACTCACTGAAAGCCTTATGTGTCTTTTACCTTCTGATACTAGATAGTTCTGTCTTCTGGCAGATACATTTCCTCTGTATTTTTCCCCCTAGTGGGAATTGCTGATATGTCTTTCTTACAAGATATGCCTGATGGTTCAGAGAATGAGCCGTACAATAAGGAGTATGACTGCCCCCTAGGGGGCCTTCTGGAAATTACTACGGTTCCTGGGAGCTTACTGGTATATATTGGGTGAGAAATAAATTATCTTACCTAAAATGATAATAGTACCCATATTGGAAAACATTTTGCAGCTGAAAAGTTAATTTTCTTTTGGGTTGATAGACAAGGTATTCAATTAATGTTTGTTGTATGAATGAGTGAATTTTGATATTTGATCTTTTAAAGCACTCTATTTTTACACATGCACACACAGACATGATACATAAAAGTAAACTGTTAGAACTCTTTTTTTAAAGGAGTTATTTATTTATGCATACAAAAGTTGGGATGTAGGCCAGAGGTGTGTGTGTGTGGGGGGGGGTGAGAAGATTCACCAGAGACAGAGTGGGGAGCAGAACAGGCAGATCAGAAATACACTGCTGAGGGGAGCAGCGGGCGAGACAGGAGAGGTCTGCCGCGCCATGTGGGAAGCTTCCCGGCCAGGGATGGAACTCGTACTGCAGTGGCTGCTAATTACTTCATAGTGCTGAGACTTAACCCCTTGCACCATCAGGGAGGCCCTGAAACACATTTTAAATGGGCAGCAACAGCCTTTTCAGAATCCCCTCTTGAAATGACTCCTCAAACCTGTGTGGTTGAGTCTGCATTACTGTAGTCATTTCTTCCACAAAGTAGGTCTCAAAACCAAAGCCCCTGGGATGTTTTGTTTGCACTGAGATCTTGAGTAGTCAGGCAGGGTAGCTGTCTCCAACCCTTTTCTTTCCGGGGCTGCTGGAATTTGATAGCCCAGTGCACATGGGGTGTAGAGACAGATGCTCTGATCAGTGCATAGCAGAGAGGGAGGCCCGGCTTTGCTACCCAAGAGTCCTGGTGTTTTAGGGAATTCCTGTGTGGTCTTGTTCAGCTTTTGTAAATCAGGATTATACCTAATTAGCTCTCTCTCAAGATGAGAGTAAAAAAGACATCAGATGTGTGTGTGTGTGTGTGTGTGTATGTGTGTGTGTGTGTGTGTGTATGTGTATGCACACACACACACGAAAACATTTCAAAAGGGTGTGTTGCTTCACGGATATATGTGACTTAGATGTTTTCAGGTTCCTGCTATGGCAGGGCCCAGATAAACACCAATATTGAATGGTTATTACTCCAGACCTGCTGTAACTTTAACGAACAGCTGTGGAGGATACAGTGAGACTCTCCAGTGCTAATGCCTGGGAAGACACGGAAACTAGAATCAGCTCCTCTCCTTAAGGGTTCATCATGTCTTTCTTTTTTTTTTGAAAGATTTATTTCCTTATGCATACAAGCTGGGGTGCAGGCCAGAGACGTGGGGCGGTGAGAAAGTTCATCAGAGACAGAGTGGGGAGCAGAACAGGCAGATACACTGAAACACACTGCTGAGGGGAGTAGCAGGGAGACAGGAGAGTTCTGCTGCTTCATGTGGATAGCTCCCTGACTGGGGATCGAACTCCTGCTGCAGTGGCTGCTGATACCTTCATAGTGCTGAGACTTAACCCCTTGCACCACCAGGGAGGCCCTCATCATGTTTTTCTATGAGGCTGGACCGTTTACCTTGCTCACTCCCTTCCGGTAGCCATGTCTTGGAATCAAATCTCTGAGAACAGACACCAGCCTGCAGAGGGTTGCTGGCTAGCGTCTTCTTGTGTGTGTTTGGGAGCAGGAGGGGAGGTGAGAATGGCTGACTCTCAGAGAACGCTTCTCCCCTCCCCCTCCCCCCCATCCCCTATTGCCTGGAATTGCTTTTGTTGGTTTGCTAATTTTTTTGTGTGGGGAAAATCGAATTTATAATAAGTTCCAACTTCTCCACATCATCATTTACAGGCAGCGCTAGTCCTCAGTACTGACTTCTGACTTGCTGAGCTAGCTTCACTTGCCGATTTTGTGCATCAAATTGGACCTCCAGGGAAATCTAGTTCAGACATGAGGGGTCAGAAATGGAAGCCCGTTCAGGCTTTTTCTGTCATCATTCAGTTTGTGCGGTCTGCGACCCTCATTTACCTATGCTGTCTCTTTGCCCTGGGGACTGCTCTTTGGGTGAGGTCCTGATGATATTGTCTATTGCTTTGCACATCTTAGAATATAAAAGTTGAAGAAGTAATGTGTTTGACAATTTTGCTCTTTCTTTAAAACCCATCACCTTATTCTTATCGACAGTGCATCTAATAATAATTTTCATAGAGTCAATTTCCCATTTGCTTCCCGTTTACTCCCACAGTTACCTCAATTTCAAAAATGTGTGAGAGACAGTCTTGGATTTTAACTCCAGATTTTGCATTTTCCTCCAGTTCCTGGAGGGTGGAATATTCTATGTGACTCTTGTTTACATAAGCACTGCTACATGTGTTAATTTCAGATCTTTTTGTACTTCCTTGACCAGACAGTTCTGTCTTGCCTTCACCTGAATATGATCCTAAAAGGAGAATTAGGGAGGAAAATAAAAAATAACGATAGAGCCTGCCTTTCTGTTTTCCCAGAACAAGATGCTTAGGAAGTGCATGGTTCAGGGTTCCCTTTCTCCCAGGAACTCTGCCAGAACCGGTGCTGTGCCCCCAGAGCCTCCTTTGCTGCATCGAGTCATTAGAAGCCGTGAAAACTGCAGTCGGAAGCCCATTAGCCTCAGAGAGCCTGACAGGAAATGAGTGTGCTTGTGCATCTCCAGTCAAGAACAATGTCATTAAGGGCTGCAGAACTACAACCTCCCAGACTAAAGACGTTGCAATCCTATTGCTGGCGCACATTAAGACACTTTCACTTCAATTTAGACCAAGGGCTGGAGACCCAAGTAATAGAAGCAAAAGTAGTTAAGGTAGAACACAATTATGATTATGAAGGAAACAAGTGAACTCTAAAGGGAATCTATAGATTGAGTTAGCTGTTGACAAGATCTCTCGGCATTTGTCATACTTTAATGACCGTATGTTGCATCTTTTAAAAAATGTCCATGGTATTTCCATTTTTAAAAGTGCTGTTGGTAGTAAAGACTCAAAAGACTGCACTGGCAATTTTTTTTTTTTAATTTAAGGAAATCTAATAGGTGTGTATGGTGAAAAGTAAACTCTAAACAATATTGAAAAATGAAGAGTAAGACCTGCCAGATTGAATTTCTAGCTTCCAGTCTCACTGCCAGTGGAAATAGTGTGTTCTATATTCTTTTAGAATAAAGGGAAAAATTCCAGAATGCCTAAATGGAGAAAATAGGCTCATATCTCATCATGGAAAAAATTTTAAGAGTACTGTGAGTCTGTTCACTGATTGTTATCCTATTACCCTAATTGGATCCTGATCTTGAAAAAAAAAATAGCAAATAGCAAAAGCAACAATAAAACTCAAACAAAATGGCCTGATCCGGTCTATTACTTCTTCCGGGTGTTGCCTGGGTATACACATATGTTCCCTTTGTAAAATCTCAGCAAGATGTATGTAATAACGTGAAGTAAATCTGCAGTGTTACAAATACTGCAAGACAGAATTTAATTGTAAGTATTTATGATTGAAACAAGGAAATTTATTTTTTCCTAGTATATTATGATGTTTAGTGAGGTAACTTGGATTTGCAAAATTGTATGTTTTAGGGGTATAAGTTCATGCCCCTGCAAAGGTATGTCAGCCCACTATGGCCACCACTAAAGCACCCATAATCCTCCACCATAGGCCACTGGACCCCTCCTTTTCTTTCCACCCCCACTCTCTCCTGGTAGCCTCAGTTATGCAGTCAAATATCAAGAATTTGCTTTGCTTTGGTAGTTTTTCTCTGTTCATTGTTTTGTTTTTTGTATTTCATGTGTGAGTGAAATCATTCAGTAGTTGTCTTTCTCCTACCTTATTTCACTTAGCATAATCCTTCCAAGTTCTGTTCATGTTGTTGCAAATGCATCTTTTTTTTTTTTTTGGGTAGCCGAGTATTATTGCACTGCGTATATAAACCGCGTCTTTTTTCAGTCATCTGTCCCTGGCACATTTCTCTACCTCCTTGTCTATTGTAAATGCTGCTGCAGTGAACATAGGAGTGCATTTATCCTTGTTTTTGTATTTTTGTATTTGGTGGTAGGTATACAGGAGAGGAATTGCTGAATCATATCATAGATCTGTTTTTAGTGTTTTGAGTAATTGCCATACTGTTTTTCTTTGAGGCTGGCTCAGTCTACATTTCCACCAATAGTGAATGGGGGTTCCTCTTTACACCCTCTGGTCTTTTTGATGTGATCCATTCTCACAGGAATTAGGTGGTATCTCATTGTGATTTTGACTTTAATTTCCCTGATGGTAAGTGATGATGAACATTTTTTCATGTGTCCGTGGGCCATCTGTATGTCTTCTTTGAAGAATGGTCTGTTGAGCATTTTTGCCCACATTTTTATAAAAAAATTTCCTTTTTTTGTTTGATCGACTTCAAGATAATTTTCAAAGCTCAAATGAATAGTCATATAATTGTATCCCTAGAAAATGGGTAGGCTGTTAACAGTGTTTTATTTTAAAGTTTTATTATTTTTTTAAAGAATTATTTATGCATACAAGTTGGTGTACAGACCAGAGGCAGGGGGCAGTGAGAGGGTTCACCAGAGACAGAGTGGGGAGCAGAACAGGCAGATCGACAGAAGTACACTGCTGAGGGCAGCAGCGGGCAAGGCAGGAGAAGTCTGCTGTGCCATGTGGGAATCTCCCCTGCCGAGTGTCGAACTCACGGCCACTGCCTATAGCTCCACAGCGCAGCATTTAACTGCTGCACCACCAGGGAGGCCCTAACAGTGTTTTGTTTTATTTTATTTTATTTTATTTTTTGATTTGTAGGAAACCAAATTACTATTTATTGAATGCTTTTCTTTCTGAACTATAATTCATACTTGCTGGCTTTTTTTTTCTATGTTTAAGTTATATCCTTTACATTATTGGGTATCTCCCGTTGGTTTCCCACCACCAATTCACCAGTGAACCCTCACCATAGTCCCTTGTGCTCTTTTCTCCCCTGTTTTGGTCCCTTTTTCTCATCCTCCTTTGTAGAATGTCTCTTATTTGTGGTTGCCTGCTAGTTTTTGCTTTTGTTTATGTTTCGTATGCTTTTTCTCCTTCTGATTTCCTCATTTGGCTCTCTTATATTTCTACTATAAGTGATACCATTCAATATTTTTCTTTTTCCTTCTGGCTTATTTTGCTGAGCATGATCCCTTCTAGCTCCATCCATGTTGCTGAGAATTGCATTAGTTTATCATTTTTGTTTGCCAAGTAGTACTCCATTATATACATGTATCACATCTTCTTGATCCAGTCATCAATTTTTGGGCATTTAGGTTGTTTCCATGTTTCAGTTATTGTAAATAGTGCTGCAATAAACACAGGTGTGCATGTGGTCTTTTGGATTAATGTTTTTGTGCCCTTTGGGTGTATTCCTAGGAGTGGAATTGCTGGGTCATATGGAAGCTCCATTTTTAGTTGTTTGAGAAACCTCCATACAGCTTTCTATAGAGGTTGGACCAGTTTGCATTCCCACCAACAGTGTAGGAACGCTCCTTTTTCTCCACATCCTCACCAACATTTCTTGTTTTCTGTTTTTTTTTTTTTTAATGTGTGCCATTCTTGTTGGTGTAAGGTAGTACCTCATTGTGGTTTTTATTTGCATTTCCCTGATTATGAGGGATGTTGTTTTCTTCATATGCCTGTTTGCCATTTTTTTGCCCACTTTTTGACTGGATTGTCTTCTTTTTGTAGAGTTGTGTGAGTTCTTTGTAGATGTTAGATATTAGCCCCTGTAGGATGTACCTACTCATTCAGCAGGCTTTCTTTTTTTAATGATAGATTCTTTTGTTGTGCAGCTTTTTAGTTTGATGTAGTCCCGTTTGTTTACTTTTGCTTTCGTTTTTCTTTTTTTAATTCCCCCCCCCCTTTAAAAATATTTATTTTTATTTTTGTTTATTTATGCATACAAGAGCTGGGTATAGGCCAGAGGTGTGTGTGGGGGGCGGTGAGAGTATTCACTAGAGACAGAGTTGGGGGTAGAACAGGTGAATTGGCTGAAATACACTGCTGAGGGGAGCAGCAGGCAAAGTGGGAGAGGTCTGCTGCACCATGTGGGAAGCTCCCTGGCCAGGGATCGAACTCATGCTGCAGTGGCTGCTCATAGCTTCATACTGCTGAGACTTAACCCTTTGAGCCACCAGGGAGGTCCAAAGGGCATGTGGCTTACCCCAATACTTCTACTTAATTATATTCTCCTGCCAAGCCCCAGACAACAAGGATCATATTTACATATACTTATTTGTACTGTTGCTTCATATGTATGGGTCCCTAACCACAGATAGAACTGTTTTTCCTGTTTTAAAATTGCATACAAATGATAACTCTCTGTTAGCATTTGGACACTTTGCTTTTGGCCTCAACTTACGTTTATGAGATGCACTTACATTAATGTATTTTATAAATATATTGTAATATACTCATTCTCTGATATATTGTGTTGTGCCAAATGTGCAATGGCAACTTTATAGTTAGATTAAAAAATAAATCTTGGGCCTCCCTAGTGGCACAGTGGTTAAGTGCTGCTTTGTGGAGCTGTCAGCAGCAAGGACGCGAGTTCCACGCGGCGGGCGAGATCCCCACGTGGCAGCAGACCTCTCCTGCCTCACCCGCTGCTCCCTCCAGCAGTGTATTTCTGATCTGCCTGTTCTGCTCCCCGCTCTGTCTCTGGTGAACCCTCTCGCCGCCCCACGCCTCTGGCCTGTAACCCAGCTTGTATGTATAAATAAATAAATCTTTAAAAAAAAAATCTTAAAAATAAATAAATAAATCTTAAAAAAAATAAAATTAGGTTAAAAAAACATATAGCTAGTATTCAAACTTCTTTGTGTGTGGAGATCTTAATCTGTTGTTCCAAACTTTTGCAACTCCCCTGGAAAATCTCTGCATTTTTGGAAGACTTGTGTTTTGTTTGTTCCCTAATGTGCTGCATATTGCATTTGACCTTTTTTTTTTTTTTGGTTGAAGTGAAGGATTCCCTCTGTTAATATTAAGATGAAGGACTTGGTTGTAAATAGCCAGGAACTAGACTTTGTCTCTGGTGTCTTTTTGGGCAACTGCTCTCTTCTTTTCTCTCATGTTGCATTCCGCAGTATAAATGCTGGTGGCAGATGCTCTGATTGGTAGTTTCTACAATCCTGGTGGGAAGACTATGAGGCCATCTGACAATTGATACCTCAAGGGTCAGGATAGTGGAGCTGCTGCGTTTGAATCAAGCCCACTTGTGCCCACTCAGTGGCCCTTTCTGTGCATAGAATAGGGTCACACCTCTGATGGCAGGGCATTGCAGTAGGCAGGAAGAGTTTTTTTCTGTCATCCGGGGGCTGTCATGTCCATGACACACCTGTTTTTACCTCTCTGCCTTTGTTGACCATTATTCTCTTATCCAAAGGGTGTTCCCTATGAATTCACATACATTTTGATGTACACAGCCAAGGAACTGGCTGAAATGTTAATGATTTAGGTAAAACCTGCCCCAAGTATTTCAGACTTCATCCGTCCACGATCTTTCAGTGGAGTACCATTAAGCACATACCAAGTGCTCACTAATGTTACCTGTTAATTGTTAAAGTTATATAGAGCGTAAACTCTAAGGGCAGGGGTCATGTTTGGTGTGTTTTTATTTTCCCTAAACATGGTTAGGGCATGGATTCTATTTAGTAGATTATGATTTGGTGCATTTGCCAATTAAAAAAATCGTATTAATTTCTAAAGAAATAGTAGTATATACCTACTTGCCATAAAACTGTGCCCTAAGACGTCTTTCTCTATAGACGATACTCTGATCTAGTTATTTTTTAAAAAAATTATTTATTTATGCATACAAGAACTGGGGGACAGACCAGGGGTGTGCAGGTATAAGAGGATTCACCAGAGACAGAGTGGGGAGCGGAACAGGCAGATCTACTGAAGTACACTGCTGGGGGGAGCAGTGGGCGAGACAGGAGAGGTCTGCTGCACCATGGGGGAAGCTCCCTGGCCGGAGATCTAGCTCTTGCTACAGTGTTTGCTGTTAGCTTCATAGTGCTGAGACTCAACCCATTACATCACCAGGGAGGTCCTGATATAGTTTATACTGTGGTAAGACGACTTATTCACAAAGGGCTCAGGAGAGATTTGAGGAAAAAAAACCTAAAATCTTGTAACAAAAGCTTAGGATTTATAGCTTACTAGATCATCCTAAATGTTGGAATGTCATGAAAGTATATATCAAAACAAAACAAGCCAAAAAACTCCAGAAGATGTTTGGAAGAAAGGCATCCAAAATAGGATGATACAATGGAGATTTAGCAAAGGTAATACTTGACAACTAAATTGTTAGGGAGCCTTTAGGGAAGAACACAGTCAACAGGTGAGATGACTACCAGGGAAAGGTAAGATTGAGGACTAGGGAGGTAGAGAAGGTCTTAGAAACGCAGGATATTGAACAGGCTGTAGAAATGCAAAAATAAAAATACTTCTGTTTATTAATTTTGGGGTTGAATTTATCCTGAGATTGGGGTGGGAAAGAAGCCATATGAACTGACAAGGACAACAGTTACCCCTGAAGGCTTTATTTATTTATTTACTTTTTATTTTACATTATTTATTGTTTATTTTTTTTAAGATTTATTTTATTTATACATACAAGCTGGGGTACAGGCCAGAGGTGTGGGGTGGCGAGAGACTTCACCAGAGACAGAGTGGGGAGCAGAACAGGCAGATCAGAAATACACTGCTGGGGCCTCCCTGGTGGCGCAGCGGTTGAGTGCTGCGCTGTGGAGCTGTCGGCAGCGGCGACGTGAGTTCGACGCCCAGCCAGGGAGAATCCCACATGGTGCGGCAGACCTCTCCTGCCTCGCCCGCTGCTCCCCTCAGCAGTGTATTTCCGTCCATCTGCCTGTTCTGCTCCCCACTCTGTCTCTGGTGAATCCTCTCGC
>PVIJ01014878.1:0-38776 GCA_004024925.1 Scalopus aquaticus
TTGATTGGGTTATTGGCTTTGTTTTTGTTGAGTTGTGTGAGTTCCTTGTAAATTTTTGTTATCAGTCCTTTATCAGATGTATTGTGTGCAAAGATCTTTTCCCAGTTGGTAGGGTGTCTGTTAGTTTTGGTTAATGTCTCTTTTGCTGTACAGAAGCTTTTTATTTTGATATAATCCCATCTGTTTATATTGTCTTTCATTTCCTTTGCAGACAAAGTAAATTTGAGGTAGAAATCATTCCTAGAGATAAGGACCATTGCATCATAATAATAATAAAAAAATTCAACTCATGAGGAAAACCAACACAATTTTAAATTTATGTGCATTTACAATAATCCCAAAACTGCATAGTGCAAAAATGAGTGTAACAAATAGAAAAGTAAATATCCACAAACTGTATAGGTTTCAGCACTCCTCTTTCAGTGTTTGATTCAACATATTAAAAAAAAAATCAGTGAGAAGAGATTTGAAAAACCAGGATTAACAAACTTGACCAAAGGGCATCTAAAAAACACTATACCAAACAACTGAATCATATACAGTATTTGCAAACCTACACATAAATTTACAAAAATATATATATGTTTGTTAAGCAAACATACCAGAGTATATTCTGACCACAGTACAGTTAAACCAGAAACATTATTAAACAATAACTTTTAAATTTTCAAATATCCAGAAATTAAAATATATTGATAAACATGTCATAAAGCTAAAGGAATTTTTAAGTAAGTGTTTAAATGTAAGCTAAAATGACAATAAAAATACTATACACAGAAACAGGTTGGATCTGTTAGCTTTAAAATGCATCAGTTAGTAAAGAAAAAAAAAAGATGGGAATACAGAACTTACTGAAAATAAAAGAGAAGGGAAAACAAAGCCAAAGTTGATTTTCTGGGATGATAACAAATCACACAGATAGCAGCAGGAGTGAAAAAGAAATCAGTTCAGGTGCTATCAGTTCAGTTCATGTAAAAGGAAATCATGAGAAACTTAACTCCTGTAAGTTTGAAAATATAAGTGAAATGGGATATGGTGGTTACCTGGCATATTTCTGAACCAGAGCAGATAGTTTATAATACCCTCATTTTCTATTCAACAAAATTGTTTTCAGGAATAATCATGTAATCAAACTAATAATAGTAATGGTTAAAAAAGAAACAGACCATGAATATTTTGTATACTAGTAAGGTTTTTCATTTGTTCAATAAAATATTACAGAAAAAATGAAAAAAGTAATGGAGTAATACTTTTGAAATGCTTAATTGTATATTAAAAAGGGAAAATACTTACATATTGTCACATTAATGATTACAAGTATTGTCATTTCTATTTTTGAACCTACACTTCTGCACTTTTGCCACAATGACTTCATCAAAATCGATTTTCTTCACTTATCCACGTACATAGGCAGTCTAGCCAGATCTGCCTATCTTTGCCAGAGTTGAGGGAAAAAATACTTTTACTCTTTACTAATTTTAATTATGAAAGCGATCTTTCAAGGAACATATATATATAAGTAGTTAGTGAAAGTCTTAAACACAGTGTTAGGCATAGCTACAATTCATAAAGTATCAATTCACAGTAAATTCCATATACTGCAATATTCTCCATGCCTTTGTTTCTTTGGGATCCATTCTTTCAAACTTCTCTGTAAATATAATCTTCAAGTGGTCACATAGAATAACAGAATTATGTAACTCAAATTCTCCTTCTTTGTCTTTCTAATCACTGTGCTATTGCTGTTAATTTCTAATCTATTATTTAAACACAGGGACATGTTGTATAGAACAGGGATTGGAGATATAATCTGCACCCAAAGCAGGCAGCACTCAAAACAGCAAATAACTCCAAACTATTATAAACTGACTCTAGAAATAAAGGTGGGTAATGAATCCAAATGTGTCAAGAGCTGATTCTGTAATTGAGAACTCTCTAAATTAACTTTCTTATAGGATACAGTGTCTTAAAAGAAAAAATTTGAAGTCCAGTTTGAAACCTATACATACATACTTACATGTGTACATGCATATGTGTGTATATATAAACATTTATGTATCCACATGTCTGTATATATTTAATTAAAATGCAACAGAAATGTCAGCCATTGTTTTATAACAACCAACAAAAGATTGGGGATATTTTAGAAATGCTGACACTTTCCATGATTTTACTATTGTTTTGAAATCCTCTCTCCAGGCAATGCACTCCCTTATTGTATTGATCTAGTATGCACTAACCACACCAGCCTGATCTTGGTTCTAAATGGACTAATTCCTAGAATATTAAAGTTAGTCAAAACTAACTTTGTCACCAGAAGTTACATCTAGAATGTTTATAGCAGCATAACCCATAATCACCAAAAAAAAAAAAAATTCAAAACAACCTTAATGTCCATCAACAATAGAATGAGTAAATAGTCCAACACCCCCCACCCCTTCTAATAGTGCCCTGTTCCTTTTCTTTATAACACCTAATTCAATGTGCTATAGTATATGTGTCATTGTTTACTCTCAATTTTTGCCCATTTCCCCTACTGGTTGCTAAGTTCTATAAAGGTAACCATCAAGTCCCAATTTACATTTGGCACCAGCCTTCATTTTATGCATGAATGAGTGAATGAATGAATGAGTAGTTACAATTGAGCCCTGCTTATCTAGGAACCATTCTGTCACTTTGAGGTGACTTTGCTATGATTTATTATGTATTTGCCTTTTTGTACCATCTTCAAAGGACAACATTTTATATTTCAAAAATTCTGGGAGGACCCTCACTGTGTGCCAATATCTACTGATAACCCAGACAATGGTCAAAATGGAATTAATTAATTCTGAGGACATCAAACATCTAACATCAGTCAAAATATAACAAATAAAAATGACTAGCATTTTTGAGAACTTTTTGCAGACAGAGCCCTAAGTGTCTCATATATAACTCCTCCAATATTCACAGTAATTATATGAGATACTAATGTTTTTGCAGATGGAGAAACTGAGGTACTGAATAGCTTCAAGACTCATACAGCTGAGGGCATGGTGGAGCTAGTGTCAGCCCAACAGGGTATGTGCTGCGCTGCACATACTCAGAGTTGAAACTATGACTATTCATTGCAGCTCCCACCTGAGATTAGCTACAGGTTGAACAGCATGGCCTGGGTTGTGTGGTGAAGAAAAGACTGAACTGATGGGCACCATATGGGGCCTGTGAAGCCAGGCTTCAGAAAGTCAGTGCTCATATGGGCTTCCCAAAAAGAACCCTTCAGATCCCACTTTTTTCCTGTGCTGGGTAATCGCAGGATTTACCTGGAGGAGCCAGGATTGTGTCTCTTGTGATCCTGGCTGGGGGCTCAGAGCACCTGTTGCTACTGGAGTCATCTGTAATTAGGGGATTAAACCATCTCACATTTGGGCTGACTGCAGGCATCCTTGACAAGCATCAGTCTTACTGATGGCTACAGCTATCTCTGTAGTTTGTGGCTCCATGTGGAGATGGATAAAACTTCAGAAAAATAGAACAGGAAACTAAACTGCAGAACCCTTTCAAGTTTTCATTTCTGCCTGCTCAGATTTCATTCCCTTTTTGGCGCATTTCATGTATCAGCAATACATAGTCATCCTTCCTTCCTGTGCCACCCTGCAGACTAGCTGCAGCACAGCATCTGCACAGCTTTACCCACAGCACTAAATTATATAGAGTAAGGAAACATTGCCATTCACACTCTCAAATTTGTTTGCCACATGTAAAAGCATCAACGAAAGCATTGAAGGTCTCTTCCAAAGCTGTCCTGCTTTCACTGGTTCCTCTCTAGATCCCAGCTTCTGAGCTGAAGCTGCTGGGCTTCACTCTGCCTTTAAGCAACGGTGCCTCTCCTCTAGGTCCCTGGAAGTACTGATCCTTAACTACTCAGTCTCTAATCTTTTTGACCAGCTACTGGAATACTGTCAAATCATAGCATGCTTATTACAAAAACAATCAATGACATAAAAGTATATTAAAGAAAAAATGAAAGTCCCCAATCATTCTACCTACATCCTAGAGATGTTCACGGTTACTAGCTCAATGCCTATATTCACAAACCCCTTCAAAGCATATAGATACAGGTGCTTGGTACATAATAGGTAGATGAATGTTAACAAATTATGCTTATTCCCACTATTCTGTAATCTAATTTTCATACTCAACAAATGTTATGGACATTTGTCTATGGATGAAAAATTTGAAATATTAGTCTACTTTATCCTCATTAATTGCTGCATAGCATTTCACAACACAAAGCAAACCCATCTCAATGAACAGAATCACCAACCATTAAAAAAACTGACAGTCACCCTTGACATGCCCTTTCCCCTTGACATCCCCCCAAATCCAATCATCTATCAAGTCCTGGTGAATTTGTTTCTTGATTTCACTTCAAATGCACACTTCCTCTCATCTCTGTCATCACCACTGAGTAACAGGTACCTTTTAAAATTATAAATCTGATTGAATAAATGCCAGCATCCAGATCCTCTTGCTTTAAAAGCATTTTCATAGCTTCCTTTTGCTCTTGAGATATGGTTAAGATGACTTAACATGGCCACAAGGCCCTTATGAGGAGGCCCAGCCAAAGCAAAAGGCCACATGTATTTAAAATTTTTATACTTATCATGGATTCACGCTCCAAAAAAGGTAAGTATTTGAAAGTGCGCAAGTGAAAAAAAAAAAAAGGAGAGATATTTTATTCAACTCCCCCATCTCAACCCCACCAACACCATCATTCTATACCAAAAAACTCTCAGGGCCTAAATGTGATTTAACCAACATTATGTCTGTACATCCATAAAATAATATGACTTGAGGCAATTTCAAATTAATACAGAAAATGCTGCAGTAGCTTCAGTTCTGCCAGCTACGTTGACACACAAAGGCTCAGTTGGGAGGTAATTACATACCATGGGCTCCCTGGCCTCCTGCAGACCTGAAAAAGGGCAGGTCTACTTGGCTCCTGAGCACTTCCAATTTCAGAATCACTCAGGCAGCCAGCTGGAGGCTGCCATCTGGTTTGTGAAGGGAGTCCCTGGCTGCTTCTCTTTTCAATCTGGAAAAGAGTTTGCTGTGCATCTCCTCTTCTTATGACCATTCTCGGGATCAATTTGAGGCCATGCCCTCCCCACACATCTCCTCCAGGGTTAATTCTTGATCACTGCTCAGCCAATTGTGAGGTCTCTGATCTAAGAATGGGTCACATTTGAATTCATTTTTATACTGAATTCTGGTTCAGACCCCACTCACTGCTGCCCATTTATTATATTTTTTCATGTAATCCACAGAAAAAAAGCAACAGTTTAAATTTCCCCCCAAATATAGTTCTGATATTTCATTCAATCATTCTTTCAGGAAGAAAGAACTCTGGAACACCCATCATGTACCAAATACAGAGTAAAGTACCAAGAAAACATGAGTAAAAAGACAGAAACAAACCCTGTTCTGAAGATTGCAGCATAGAAATATAGTGCATTAGGTGAATTGAACCCTGGGCCATGGGTCAACTCTGATATTTATTCAAGGACATATTTCTTCCCTTCTCATTTAACTTCAGATCTTATTTAAAAGGGTTCCCAAGTTACTCATAGAGACTGTACTATGATTTCCTGGAGACAATCTCCCCAAACAAGGTGGACTTTTCTCAATTTAATATCATTTGTTTTCAGAGTTTTTGTACTGTTTTTCTTACCTGCTTTTAAAAAGCAATTGTCCTACTCCCTATGGTAGATTAAATTATTGATCCAAATTCATTACCTCTCCTCCCATTCATCCCCTTGCTAAGAGACCCCATAGGTCTTCTTACTATAGGACCTTGTCCTTGAGCTCAGCCATGTGATTGGCTTTGATCCATGGGTGTAAGAAAACATGACACAAGCAAAAACACAATGTGTTTGCTGGTATAGGTGTGCTCTCTTGCATATCTACCACTGCTATGAAAGCAACACGCCCTCGTCTAGATGTAAGGTAGACTAAAGACACCTGGAGGGAACCCAGACCAACCTCATTCCTAGAGCCAGGCCCAGGAGAGCTCAGTCTAGATTAACCCAACCCAAACCTTCTCTTCAGGTCATGAATGATAACAAATGATTACATTTGAAGGCACTGAGTTTGGAGTAGCTTTTTACACAATAGTTGCTTGACACAGTCTCTTACAAACCATTTAAACATCCCTAAATCCCTCTCCCCTAGAACTCTATTAGGCCTCCCTCTGAAAACCCAAACTAAATTATGTCTACAATATAAATTTTTGAGCGTTGTCTGTCCTTTGGGGAAACTATCATAAGTAAAATGTTTTGACCAACAAACAGCTGGTTTTTGTCCCTTCTTTGGTGAAGCTGTTATTTCAGTTCCTTTCTGCGCTCCCTCCAACCAAACAGCACAGGTTACCTCTAGACTTCCTCTTGAAATAGTACTGCAAGAAAGTTGGGTTTACAGCAACACAGACCTACATTTAAAGCATGAATTTCACATTTATTAGCTGTGCGACCTTGAGCTTAAAGTAATTTAAAATCTCCAAATCTCATTTTACTCAATTCATTTTATTCATCTTAAGCTAAATGATATCATTTGTGAAAATCTTGACTTTGGACTCAATTGTGAGATTCAGTGAAAGATGTAGGATGTCTTTGTCTTTGGCTAATATTGTTTAATAACTGTTGTTAATTTGTGGGAGATTTTTGGCTTGTTTGTTTTCTGTTCAAGGTTCATCACCATTCTTTACTGTACTGAGGGCTATCAGAACTAAAGAACAGAAGTCTTCCTACATTTTCTAGGAGAAAAAGACATTTGAAAAAGTTACCACTTCAAAATAATTTTAAGATCTTTTAAAGGAAATCAAATTATTTATCAAGAAGCTTAATATAAAAAATTAAATTAAAAAATCTCAAAATAAGCAATCAACACACATGACTATGTAAAAAATAAAGTATGTCAGGGCTTTAGGATAAAAGTGGCTAGAAGTGAACAGTTATTTTCTCCCTTTTCGGATGAAACAAACCAACATTAGTAAATAAAAACGAATAACTAGGAAAAAACTATCAATAACAATTCAAACATCTACGAACTCAAAATGTGATGGTCAAGATGTGAATCAAGTAACTTTGATTCAGTGTGGCTCTGTAAGATCCTAACATTGCCCTCAGCTCACAAAAACCAGATGTAAATCAACAAAATCTTGAAACTTCTTCCAACAGCTTCTAGTCTGGAGGACTAAAAACTAAGCCAAGCAAATCTCACAGTTAAACCTCATAGTTAAAACTCTCCAGATAAATTCCCCACTCACAGTGGAATCCTAGAGTTTCAGTGAAACACTAAAATGGCCTTCCAGGTGCCCTGTTGACTCTGATGCCTGTAAGTGTCTTCCCTAGGAAACAGACTCACCATGAATAGGAGGTATAGACATAGAATAGGGCATTTAACAAAATCCCAGAAGACAGCCTACAACCCAAATTATGCAACAAAACCAGTGTATAGCCCAGAAGATTCCTTCCCCTTTACTTCTACCCCAGCTCCTGTTATGCCATTGGGGAAATTGAAAAGTGAATAAAACTGCAGGAGCCCATCCTTTAAACTGCAGCTGAGAAAATACTGAGATCTCAGTTATAGAGGGAGGCCAAGAAGATTCACCCACATTCAATTAAAGAAAATAGAAGGTTGAACAGAGACATTAACAAGAACAAAATAAAAAGGGTAGGAATGGCAATTATGCAAATGGATCATATCTGAAGGAATATAGCATGCTAATGACAAAGCACCCATTTTAGAAGAAAATGTCATGTGAATGATTTCAGCTATAGAAAAACTTAATAAAACCATGAAATCAATAATCAAGAATATGAAGGCAAAATTACAAAATGGTAGAATGAAAACAAAAGAGAGACTATCACTAATGAAATAACTCACATATGAAAGAATAATAATCAAGTAGAAACATCAATGAATAATGTAGGCCTCACTGATTGAGGAATGATGGGAGATAATCAAAAACAAAACTTGGAAAAGCAAGATAAGTTTTAAAGCACTTAGAAGATTATAAATATGAAGGACAAAGGCCATCCAACATAGGTATCATTCTTGAAGAAGAACCCAAAAACACAATAGAAATGTAGTTAGAGATATAACACAAGAAAATTCCCTGCTATAAAGGAAACTCCAGCATGGAATTATCAACAAGATATCTACCTTGCATTACTGAAATTCAAAGATTCTGAAAGAATTATTCAGGCATCCAATACCGTACAGAACAATATAGAATCACCTATAAAAAGGCAAATTTAAGGCATAGGAGGTAACAGACATTCATTCTCAAAATGAAAGAACTTGGAAAATAAAGCATTTCAGAATCCCTCCTGGAAAACCTAGCAATGAATTTAGTCCATCAAGAATGAATGGAGGAGGAGTGATAAAGGGAGCAGTACAAAGCTGTGAATCCACAGATAATGAAATAATGCCCACAGTCTTATGGGATAGAAATTGGGACACAAATGTTTACACCCAGCTAGGTCAATATGAAAGCGACCGATAGAAATTTTCCAGTATGTGAGAACTAAAAAAGTAAGTACTATCAGTTCATCTTTAAAAATTTTTTAAAAAGCTTGACAGGGAAATCCAGCAAAACAAAAATAGATCATAATTTTAAAAACTTAATAATTGAAGAAAGCAGAAACTGTAATACAAGGACAGGTAGGGGGCAGCAAATTCATTTAATTATAGATATAAGGCTAAAGCATGATAATTATGGAATTAAAGAATTATGTGACATACAGATGCTTTATATACTGATTTTTTTAAATAATGCTACTGAAACACCCAAAATGAGGGGAGTGGGAAATGAATTGAAAGGAAGATTAAAAGTGTTAATTTCCTTATCTTTCATAGCAGAGAGTCAATCAATATGTCTAAAATTAAACATGGATTTTTTAACTCTAGCTTTCTTAATTTTTTTTATAATCTTTCTTTTTAACCTTAGGGAGAACTTTTGGGATCTAATATCTCTGTGGTGAAAAAACATTATCTGAATTCCCGTAATTCCTTTGGTTTCTTTTTCTACTGTTAAATATAAGAAAAATTTAATACTTTATTTTTCTAAGAAATGTTTGCTAAGAGCCAATTTATATAAAATCATTATTTTTCATCCCATGTGCACAACTAAAGAGCTACCTGGATGATGTTCGCCTGAAGTTGTTAGGTTGCTTCTTGGCAGAATTTGAGGCAATAATTTTGTTTTGCTTTAACATTTTATATTCAACATATATTATTTACCTGAAACCAATAGTTTTAAGTACACAAATACCACATTACAAAAGTTGGTCACAAAATTTTCCTATCTCTATAAACATGTTCTTTTGCAATATGACTTTGCACCTCTCTCTTAAGGGGTAGAATCTATTTCCCCATAACCCTGAATCTGAGCTGGCCTTGTGATGTTTTATCCAATAGAATGTGTCACAAATAACACCTGACTTCTGAATGTAGGCTTTTAAAGGCCATGCAGCTCTTCTCTTTCCTTCTTGGAGTACTTCCCTGAGATTGTCCTATGAAAAAGTCCCAGTAACTTTCAGAAGAAGGAAAGGTGTCATGGAGCAAAGAAAAGCAGAGTACCATAAACTAACCAGCTGACAACCAGCATCAATCATCACATGTGTGAATGCGATGTCTTAGACCCTGCAGCCCCAGTAGAGCTGCATGACTGTAGCCACTGAGTGACCCTAGATAAGGCTAGCAGAAAAGCTGCCCAGCTGAATTCAAGTCAAATTATTACCCCACAAAATTTGAGCAAATAAAATAGCTATTGTTTTAAGCTGCTAATCTGGAGGATAGTTTGTTATGCAGCCATATGTAACTGATACATTAGTATAGGCTCTGTGTATTCAAACATATTCAGGCTTTCAATTTAAGTGGAAGACTGAGCGTATATACCCAAGTCCGCAGAAATGACATTATTTCAGTCTTTGTAGTTTCATTGACAATTGACTTGTGTCCCAGCATATGACTATTCTTGAAAATGTTCAAGGTGCAATTGAAGATATTATGTATGTAGCAGTTTTGGGGTGGAGTGCTATAGATACCTGTTAAGCCTATTTGATCTTCATTTAAGGATTTTGTTTCTTTATTTATTCTCTGACGAGATATCCATAGTTGTAAGTGAAATTTTAAAAACTGTGCTGTGGAACCATCCCAGGCTGGTTAGGTTCACCATCAGTTCAACCAGTTTAAAAGAGAATTTCGGAGTCCTTGGCATCATCTTCACAGGTTTTAATAGTAAGTAGGGGAAACCAGCCAGCAGGGAGGCAGCAACCTGAGCCCCCCGTCCCGCCACCCCGCTGCCCCACCACCCCAGAGTGATGCCACCTTTTTATCCCCCCTCCTAGATTCAGGTGTGCACACTTATACATGCATGCACACCCATGCTTCAGGTGTCCTCAATCAGGCACAAGTTCCCCACACCCATGATCCCAATGCCTTCTGCATTAACGCAATCAAAGCCACAGGTGACAGCCAGAGAGGCTAGTGGCATAAAAAGCCTAATTAATTCATTTACCCTAAACCCTGGTATTATTGTGATATTGTCTTTGGTTTCTTTAGTTCTTCCAGGAACTGTCTTAAGTATATTGGTGCTCAATTATCAGTACATATATATTTACAGGTTATTTATTTTTGTTGTATTAGGCCCCTAAGCATGATGTAATGTCCATCTCTATCACTTATTACCTTTTTTAATTGGAATCCTATGACTCACTTCTTATGAATAAAATATGATGAAAGTGATGGGATATCACTTCCAAGATTACGTTCCAAAAAGATTTTGACTTCCTGTTAAGTCTGCCCTTTCGCCTGCTCTTATTTTAAGTTTCTGTAAAGAAGCCAGATTCTGTGGCGTGATCTTCCCTATTAAGTGGCCCAGACAGCAAAGAAGCAAAGACCATTCTGGACATCAACCAACAAGAATCTGGCCATTTTGGAAAACAACCAATAACTCATGAGGAATTTACTTTTACTAAATGCCTGTGAGCAAGTTTAGAAATGACGCCTTCCCCAGTCCAGTCTTGTGATTACTGCGGCCCTAGATGACATTGTAACTGCACCTTTATATAAGACCCCAAACTCAAGAAGACCACATACTGATGGCCCACATCTCACAACTGTAAGAAAACAAATATTTGTTGTTTAAAATTGCTGTTTGGGGGTAATTTGTAATGTAACCATAGGTAACAAACACACCTGATATCATAGTGCTCACAGGATCTAAGAAAGCATTGACAAACGGTTTCACTGTACTCCCTGATGACAACTCCTACTAGTAAAGATAATATCCTATCTACCATTTATTCCCTCTTAAAGACACATACCAGAGATATTTTCCAAGGCTAGAAATATATTTTATTTAGCCTCTGTCATTTTCTGTTTCTGAAATCTTAGAACCACCTTTATTTATATCCATCTTAGCTCTTTCCACAGAAAAACTGCCTCTCCTGTGAAGTCTCCTTTTCTTATCTCCAAGGTCCTGCTCCTCTGGAATACTAAGTGCCCTATCCTCCAAAGCCGTTTTTTTTTTTTTTAACTTTAGTACTGTCCAGTACAGTTACCTACTGCTGTGTAACAAACCACCCCAGAACTTCAAACACTACTGGTGCATTATTTTTCACAACTCTGTGGCTTGGCTAAACAGTTCTTTACTTGTCTCACCTGTACTAACTCATGAGGCTGCATTCAGCTAGAGGACCTGCTTAAAATTCAACTCACCTGAGGCAGTCAGGACAGTTAGGAGTTCAGTTAGGAGTTCTGTGTGTTCTTTTATCCTCAAAGTGACAATACCAAGTTGGGCTTCCACCCAAGACATAGGCTGCACTTGTCAAGTTTCCGATTCCTTTGTGGATGCTAATGTCCCATTGATAAAGCAAGTCACATAACCACAGGAGAGCTTGGATTGTGGGGGGTGGCGAGGGTGGTAATTAACTGAGGGTGAATTGGAAGAACAATCTTTCCCCTCCTCTGAGGGAGGAAGTAAGGCTGGGAGGAAGGCTGAAAATTGCAGCCACACAATTACATGGTTGGTTCTCCTGATTACCAACCCCCATCCTAAAGGGTTCAGAAGTTACCTCATTAATATAACAGAAGACACCTCTATAGCTCTCATCACCTAGGAAATCTCAAGGGTTTTAGGAACTGTATGTCAAGAACAGGGTTAAAGAACAAATATATATATATATATATATATAGCGCTATATCTATATATATCTTTATATATTTATATTTATATATATAAAGATATATATATAAAGATATATATAGCTATATAGATATAGCTATATATAGAGATAAATATCTATAGATATATATAGATACATATATCTTATTATAAATCACATTACCACAGAGACCCATGCTCTCTGTGGGGGAGTGGGCTGAAAATCTGTATTTCTAACAAGTTCTTAAGTTCTCTAACAAGTTCTCAGGTGATGCTGATGTTGCTGATGGGGGCCCACACTTTAGGAACCCCCAACCCAAAGAAGAGATGATCGGGGAAGACTTGCTAACATTCAAGTATCTAAAGAATTGCTATGACACAGAGAAAGCTGATTTGTTCTTCTGGTTCCAGTACCCAGGATTTGGAAAGTTACATGGAGACATATTTTTGATTCAGCATTAAAATACATTTTCAATAACTAGATTTGTATAAAAATGAAATAGGCTGGTCCTCTCCATCTTTTCCTTTTTCTTTCCTGGCTTTGCCTTAACTTCCCTTCTACCCCTGTGCTTCTGTTCCAATAAAAGTTTACAGCCCTGGCTGAGAGTATAGGTCTCTCATTTCCTCAATCAGAAGTGTCCCTCTCCTAGGAACCAAATGTCAGCAATGTTCTGAACATAACCTTAGGAGAAGAAAGAAAAAATCAAGCTGCCAAATGCCCATTTGTTTCATTTTGTGCTGGAATATTATGATGAGCTTTGGCTCAGGTAAACAAAGCAAAATACACTTGGCCATTTCTGTATGTTTATCCTAGCCTGCTAATTTCTAATAAAACATTTTCAAAAAATCAAATCCCATTTTAGCATGACACCATTTTGTTTCCCGTGGAATTATATGATCATCTGTAACAATTTTACTTTTGAACAAGGTGCCAAACAGGAAATGCTGATAACACAATTTCTTAAACACATACGAAGTACAAGGGTTGCACAAAAGCAGATTCTATTTTAGCTTTCTTGAGAGGCTATTTAAAAGTTAAGTTCCCCTTAATGAAACAGCAAGAAAAGGGGCTTTACTTTTCATCTCTTGGCATCCCGGCTTGCCCCTCTTTGTGAGCTTATGATGTTTTCCTTCTTCCTCTGTTATCTATGTTTCCTGCTCATCTCAACTTGATGACATATTGCTGAGACAACTAAGTCGCTAACCTTCTTAACTTGGCTTTTGTTAGTGCTCGTGTGTATTTAGGAGGAATATTTTCATTTCTCTTAGAACGCTCTGTCTGCTCTGGGGAGGGCTATTAGACCTTGTGCCTCCTATTCAAGTTGCCTTTTCACTTCCTTTAAACCCATCGTTGGTACTTGCTAAGGCAGTGGTAGAAGCTTTGCTTGCTGCCTGCAGTCAGGATTAATTTACTCAGTGATGCCACGAGTGTGTCAGTCCAGACTCCTGTAGGGGAAAGGAAGGTCCAAGGACACAAAGTGTCCATGTCCCCAATTCCTTAATTTTTCACTGATTCTTTTGCCAAAAGTGGGGAGGCAGCTTATCAAAATAATAACTCTTTGCAGTCCCCTCATCTATTTGGTGATGAAATAAGATTCAGACCTAAACAAAAGGCACAGTGTCTTCCACATAGGCCTACTTTTACACTGAGCTGTCATATGTACTAAAATCTTTTGATTATCTGCCTGTGCACCCTCCCTGCCCTGCACCTCCTCTACTATGCTCCCTTGAACTCTAACACCTGTCTTTTCTATCTTGTCCTTCATATGGTGATTGCGCAACAGAGAGCTCCTACTACTACACAGTCATGGATAGAATGAGCAGCAGATCCTAGAAGGGCAATTCTTAAGACAAAATTACAAGTAGATTTCAAAGCAAAGGTTTATCTGTGTCAGTACAAACTCACCTAACTAAATCTAAATTGAGTCAGAGAAAGGATATTGACTTTAGAAAGAATTTTCAGAGCATCTTTGAAATATCTTACTTATCTAAATTTTTACTTTTCAAGTAGTTTGCCATTTTGGTTAGCATTTGCTTATATTACTATTGCAGCTCAGATGTCATCTCTGTAAGTGTTCCCAGATTTCCAGCCTTCTGGAGGAGGATGGTCAGCAGGGCTTTCTAGATTCCTGCTTATACCTGAGTACGAAGTTCTCTTGGGCACCTCTCACTCCAATATCCTCTCTGTACTGAATTCTCCATGTCTCTTTCTCCTCTAACTACTGTAGTTCATCACTTAACTAAGCTTACCTAAAGGTGGAAACCACGCCCTTTATCTTTGCTTCCCCAAGTCAAACGTTAACCAAGACTGGCATATATGGAGACTTCTAGAAGTTTGGGCTTTACTCTGTCAGATCAAAGCATGTACAACAAATACTTTTCACTCCTTTGCTTCCCAGGACTTTCCCCACCATTAAACATTGAAGCAGTTCCAACCCATGGTATGCATTCAAGGAAGGGCTGAAGAGAGCAACAGATTGTGCTTTGAACAACTAAAGAAGATATTGAAGTGCCTAAAAAGAGTTGAACTTTCGAGGAAAGAAAAGGAATTGTTATCTCCAAGATTCAGAGTTTAGAGCCCTTGCACACTATTTTTGAAATAAATTCAAGAGTGGGTAGAATGCAGGCAGACATTTTCCTGCCTGACAAAGAGTTTTTTTTAAAGTAAAAATTAAAACCTTCTTGATTCTGGGGAAAGGTACTTGGAGAAAGAAGGGGCCAGTGTCTCATGAGGGAAGGTACTTTCTCATGGGAGAAAGTACCAAACTCAGAAAGAGGTCCTGTATCCAAAAGGTCTTAGCACAAAGAAAAACAAGTTAAAGATGGGACCATGGCCACAGTGGCCCCTCTTAGAAGAAGAGTACAATTTCCAGCAACCCAAAATATGTCTGCTTCAGCTAGCGAGAGGGAGGGAGAAGAAGGGAGACGCGGGGGGGGGGGGGGGGGGGGGGGGGGGGGGGGGGGGAGGAGGGGGGGGGGGGAGGGAGAGAGAGAG
Organism: Scalopus aquaticus; assembly: GCA_004024925.1. NCBI lineage: Eukaryota > Metazoa > Chordata > Mammalia > Eulipotyphla > Talpidae > Scalopus > Scalopus aquaticus. The sequence goes on from PVIJ01014878.1 coordinate 15,207, forward strand.
AGAGAGAGAGACCCCATTTTATTGAGATAAAATTCACCATTTTATCCATTTTTATCATACACATTCGTGGCTATCTCCCTCCCAATTCCTTCTATAGTCAAAAAGAAGTTGAGATTCTTGGGAGCTAGGACAAAAACTTGGAGAGTAACTTTTATTTATCAATGCCCACCTGCCAGAGTAAGAGCTACTGTATTTCTCAAGTGACCTCCTCCAGGATGATAATGCTTTCGCTTCTCCCATGACATCACACCAGACAGAACATGTGTCTCTGGTCTGACTCTGTCAACCCTCTTGTAGTGAACTTTGCAATACCACACTGCAATAACAAACAGCCCCTACATTAAGCAGCTCCCAATGACAAAAGTTTCTGTCAATGTGTAAGAAATTTTAGTTAATGGTGATGATAGTTGTATTTTAATCAGAAAATATGTGAAAACTGTACTATCATCTACCTTATCTTGTTTTTGTTCCAGGTAGGTGATTCTTATTTCAATACTAGATTTTAAGTTCTTTGAAGGCAGGGATTCAAATGTGCCTACTACTCATGTTACTTTCATTTAACTGGGTGTGTGCTTAATTAAAATGTGCTGAATGAACCAATGAGTAAATGAATCTTTTGAAGAACTGTGAACAGGTATGTGAGTTAATGGGCATGAGACTTTACATTAAGCTTTCTTGTTAAATGGGAATTAAATGCATTGACATTCATTATAGCCTGAATATACTGAGAATCTAATTGCTCACATGTGGCTCGTGCAATCTCCAGTTATTCAATGACAACTTGACGTCTTTCTGACATACTTATTGTACCTGGATCAATGGCTATTTAACTGCTAATTGATCTTTTATTAACATATAATAACTCTTATTAAATCTAAATTAAGTCTTAATTGAGACACTATCAGCAGTGTTTCAACATACAATCCTCATAACATAATGGATAATCGACAGGAAAGCTAGCAACATATTATCTGTCACCTTTCTCATTGACCTGAGAACAGATTTTCAGCTTGGAGATTTTTTTCACTTCATTAAGAAACCAAAGTGGCAACTATACCCAGAAATGCACTAACACCATTAAATTGCTTGGTTTTCACACACCAGACTCGTTCCCCAGACTCTGCTTTCTTCCTCATTTCTTAACTGAGACTATTTGGCCACCAATAGCCATCAAAGAGCACCATCATTTTAAAAAACAAATATGACCAGCACATAACCAAAGAAGCTGCAGTGAGTACTAACATCTTCCCATGCTTCTCAGCAGCTCTGTTTGGATTCTCTGCCCTCTAGCAATTAACTATCCTTTCCTTCACCTCAACTCTCCGTTCCCACCTGGCCTCTGTGACTCTGCTCCAGTCAAGGAAATGGCCCTACCCTTTGGTCTTCCATTTAGACAACAGCTTCCCTTGTTCATCCCTTGCTCAGTTCAATTTCCTCATCACATTTTCTCTTGTCATCATGCACTAACGTTTCCAAGTTCCACTGCCCCACCTGTGACCCAAGCAACCAGCACTAACAAGATACATTGTCATAGGCCAGTGGTGGACTCAGACATGAGTTCACACTTTGCTGATCTGAACTATTACTTGAATACATCCTACTAATGATTGGTTTCCAGATGCCTCTCAGAACCCTGATTCCTTGGACACATCACTCTCCCTTCCAGTATATGATCCTGCCTTGGTCTTCTACCCAGGCCACTGTCTCTCTGAAGCCCATGTTCTCTCCTGGACTAATTGGTTAATGAAACCAATGCAGGTGTGTCCACACTCAGCTCCTGCTGTCCCTCAACAGGCAGGTCTCACTTTAAGTTCCAGTCTTTCCCAAATGTTTGAGACCACTCTAGGGCATTTACATTTCAAGATAGAAGGAAATGAAGAGAACTCATATCCCAACTGCCAGGAATACCAAATCAGTGTGAGGAACTGGTCAAATATTTTTAGAACATGTGAAATTACAAAAAGTGATAATCCCTTGAAAATCAAAGTTCTACAAATATAATACTTAAAGTGCGAAGGTAAACATAAAGTCAAAGGATAAATGAGAAAATCTCAAGTAGTAACACCATTAAATATGTAGTTGGCAAGATGGCCTCTGATAGTATAAAAGAAAAAGTCTTCCTTTGAAAGCAGCTATCAGAATGTAGTTTCACTGAGATTTTATTTGATTGGCCCTTTTATATCTACATACCAATCCTACAACATTGATATCATCTCCAGCTAATTATTATCTCCATCTCCATTTCACAGAAGAGGAGACAGGCACAGGCAGGGTAAGTCCCTTGCCCAAGGTCATACATTTAAGTAACTGAACTTGGATTTCAACAGACCACTTGCTGTACTGCATGCAAATTAAACAACACAAAGTAAGTCAAGAACTTTGCACTACCCAGGCTACAGGTGCCAGGTAGAAAGGAGCTATGTTTCACCATCATTCATCCTCTCTTCACTGTGCTTGGTCTCTGACAGTGCTCAGTTAAAATGCTAAATAAAATTATATAACTGTGTCCATATATTAGGTGAAATAAAAGTAAAGCTTAAGAAATAGTATACTATTAGAATGCTTCTATATGGTTGGTAACAAACCACCACCTCGACCCCCTTCCCCAAGACTTCCCCTGATCATCCCAAATCCAGCAACTAAGGAGTTAACCGCTGACATAACAGGGGCCCTCCAGGGATTTAAACATTTGAAACATAACCCTGCATAGGAAGTAATAGTAATCATCTGGGAATAAGTGTCACTCAGGAAACAAAACCCAAATCATCTCCTTGGTAAACAGAAGAAATGGCATTTCTGCATGGCAGGTCTGCATGATTCCAAAGTCCATGGTTTGAGCTCCCTGGGACAGAACACCCATCTGTGTCTGAGGTCTTTGAGGCCGAAAAGCCATAACAGAGCTGTTTGCTACAGACACAAGAACCTAGATGAAAAATCCAACTGCTTACCTCATTGGCAAGGTTCCCCATCACCCATCTGCCAAACTTCATCACTCCCTTTCCACACTTCAGTGGCAATGGCCCCTTTCTACTCCTTCGTCACACTTGATTTCTATGGCTTGGATAACTCTTCCAACAAATTCTCACATTCTGTCTCCTCACCTTTCAGGTCCCATTCGAAATGTCACCTCTGCTAAGAGGACTTTCCAGATCACCAGACTTATGACGTTGTTCTCCCAACTACTGCACCTTGTCAGAGTCATCTGAACTACCGTTAGGACATAAGGGGGCCCTGTGGAGAGGAGAGACAGGCTATGCTATGTGTGCTATATGTGCTATGTGACAGACTATGCTGGGCATAGTCTGGAGGGTGCCGAGGCCAGGGCAGCACAAAGAGAAGCTCAGAGACTACTGCATGAGCAATAATGCCTACCAAAGATCCTGGCACGTGGACCGGTGACGGGGTGGAGACGGTGAGCAGTGGTAGAATTCTGAGTGTCTGGCGTCAGAGTAAGCACATGTGGAAACAGAGTAAAAGTATGAACAATTGGCACCTTGAGATTTTGTGCTAATGGTTACAGAGCAGTCCAGGACCAAAGAGAACCAGACGTGCAGGTTGGGGAAGGGATCAGATAAAGTGGGAAATGGATCTGGGATCTGAGAAGGAACCCCAGAGGCACATGGGGAGACATAGACAAGATAAAGAAGGAAAAGGAGGTGTGGAGAGAGCCTTTAGCCACCCACTGCCCCAGAGACGTGTGTCTCTAAAACATCCTTTTAAGTCAACACCCTGGTAGTCAAGGCTGGCCTGATGGGCATACAGCCTGTGCAGACACTCCCCACCCCCATTTAGAAGGGGTCCTGTGCTTGGTTTAAGGTTCTGCTGTGACAACTATCTGAATTCCCAATAAATTTAGCAGGTGCCCCATAGTTCCATTTTGCACCGGACCCCACATTAGGCAGTCAGTCCTGCAGACAGTACTCTGTACTTACTTGCCACCACATTTATAAAGGAAGTCTCCAGGAGGGATGTGTTTTGGGAAGCGGCGATGATGATGTTAGAGGAGCCCGGGAGTCTCCCAGGCAAGGAGGTGCTCTGCTCCTGTGTCCTGGGCGGCATCCAAGTCACTCCGGGGACATTAGCACACAGCCTGGACCTAAAGGCCTGGCTGGTGTCTTTAAAAGAAAAAAACGACAAGAACAACACAAACAATGCCTCTAGTGGAAAAATACAGCATTCCATCTTTCCATAGTTTATCTCTGCTCTCCAAAAACAAATGCTTCAAGAAATGGGCCTAGCAACCAAAGCTGTCATTTTGATTGGTGCCAAAAATTGGGACCCAGCCACAGTCCTAAGATTGATTCTGAGGCACAGAAAGGAAAACATTAATATTGATTTATCTGTTCATTTTCTTTATTCACTGTTCATCCATTTACCCAGACTAGCCATAGCAACTAGAAACTAGAAAATTAAATTTAAAACAACTCCTCTATTCTAGGTAGACTCATTCTCTTTCCCCTGTTTCTAGGGCAGTGACTCCAACAGCCAGCGCATTGATTAATTTCATTTTTTAAATATCGTGCAATCCACTAAGGGAGAATTCACAAAAATGTAAACTCAAAAACCTTGAGATTGACAGGATTTGTTTCTTTATGGATAACTGTTTTTACACCATGTGGAGCATTTTAGAAAATAGGGAAAAGGAACATCACAGCTTATTTAGTAGGTAGACACATCAGGAGCATCAGGATAATCAGTATCTTCTTATCCTCGTGCAGCACCTTCCTTGCAGCCCAGCCCCTCTTCACAAAAACGTGAACAGAGCCCCTCCCGGGACCTACACTAACCTGTAGGGGCATCTTTCATATGGAACCAACTAATAACCAAGTGTGTATCGATCACCTACTATGTATAAGCACTATAATCATACTATTGAAAAAGGAAGTTTGGGGCTTCCTCTCAAAGGACACAGCCCTGAGCTGAATTTTGCAGAGCTGCTCTGGTATACAGCTCCCATGATGGACAAGCCAAAAATGGAATGGTCTTCAGGAATTACTATCTCTTGTTAGTGCCCCAGCCACCCAGCTTCAAAACTACAAATATTAGATCCTTCATCGCATCACACTCCTAAACCCTACCATAAAATATTGCTGTGATGGTCTCTACCTCTTTTTTCTTTCTCCTTCCTTTGCTCTCTAATGTGTGTATGTGTACGTGTTCCTCTCCCCTTCACACACACATACACACGCACGAATGAAAAGTGAAAAAGCGAAAAAAACTCCAGACATCAGAGAGATTGTTAAATAACTGACAAGCTACCAATGAATCAGGTTTTTGGGGGAGCAGGCACAGAGTTCAAAGACCTCAGGCAGGCTCTTTCTCACTGCTTGTCTTCAGCAAGGAAAGAATTCAAAGTCCAGACCAAAGTTACAGAAAAGCAAGCAATTTATTGATAGGTAAGAATAAGGATAGAAGCTCTCTGAGCAGAGAGGGGTCCCAAATGGGTAGCCAAGGAAGTGACAAAAGCAGGTGCTTGCATAGGTACAGTGGACAAGAAGTGGGGGTTCACCACTGGGTGTTTCTGAGTTGTCTTTTGCTGATTGGCCGGCCCCGCTGCAATCTCCTAGGCTACCAAGACCCACTGAGTTTTCCCACTTTACCCAGCCTACCCTTCTGAAACCAGTTTGGTCTGTTTCTATTTGGCTATCATGTTAATGTTCTGAACATTCCATGTTTTAATTAAATTGGGGACAGAGGAACCTTCCTGAAGTTCAATTGCTTCTCATTCAGGCTGATTAGTGGACTTAGGGGCTTAGGGCACCCCAACATCAGTCCTAACTGATTACCTAACCCATTTCCCAACTTCTTCCTTCACCAACACAATTGAGTACTCAGCAGTTATTTCTAGTGGAAAGAAAGCAGATTTATGGGCCTAGAACAAAGCAGGAACACAGATTATACTACATAAATTGTGAACACTAGAACTTCTTGCAATGAACTGTGTGTCTCCTTATTCCCCTTCAATCTGCACATGATTTATGATTATCTCTAAATGAGTGTATCAAGAGGAAAATACTCGTTTATCTCAATAGAAGGATGTCATTGTCATTCTGAAAAAAAAAAGTGCTTTGGTTTGAGGACACTTAGGCCTATCTAGTACATGCTAATGTAGTTTCTCCACTAGATTATCCTAAATTTCCTGAGAATTCACTTTGAGATTTGGAGACAAAGCCCAGCTAACAACAAAATATCATTTTCCTGCTTTGCTACTTTGGCCTATCTCATAGAAGTTCAGGTTTTTCTATTTCTCCTGAAATAAAATCCAAGAAACCCAAACATGTCACTTTACATTGAGCACAATAAGAGAAAAAAGGACTGAGAATTAACTTATTTGCTTATAAGAATTGGTTCTCCGTGGACTAAAAACACAAACCAAGACAAAACCCAGCTTTACTTGTCAATTAACTAATGGGACTTGAAAAGACGTCCTTCCTCCAGCAGGTGTTTTTGGCACACTGAATTAACAGCAGAAGATAAAGTTTTTGTTTTTATGACCTAATTTTCAGTGTACACCCTTGTTTTGAGATAAGAAAATTGATAGACTCAAAAAGATTTTCCTTCAGTCAGATCTGTACCAATTTTTTTAAATAAAAGTTTATATTAAAAGAAATTTATTTCCCATTGCCACTCTTTTATAATACGTTAAGTACATTGAAAGTCATTACTTGTTTCCCTTCAAAAGAGAATTGAATTTAAGAAGGAAGCTTACTGAGTCCTTTAAGATTTGAAAGTAATTCCCAAGATAGGTCTGTATGCATTTCAAGTAAAAATTTTTCTTAAACAGAGGAAACCAGTGATTAAAAATGAAGGTTCTTTGAAATGTTTCAAATTTTGCTTTGCAAATCAAAAAGGGGAAAGAGGATGATATCAGAAAAATATGGCTTCTTCTGAGGCTGTTTCCAAAAACAACCCTCTGACCCAATGCTGACTTAAGTCCTTGCATTATCTCAGCCCTGGAATCAAATCTGTTTGCAAGACAACAGAGCAGTCTGAGGCTCAAAGCACAATGAAGTATCCAATTTTTACCTTAAAGGTTTTGAAACTATAATTCTCCTGATAATATACATATTTTTAAAATAATGGGCATTTAACTTAGAGAACATACGTAGCATTATTTGTAATGCTATATAGTAAGCCACTGATATTATTAGTCTCTTTCTCCTTCCCTTTTATCTTATGGTGATATGTGCTCCAGTTATACTCTTGGATCCTGTGTTATAGATGAACTATCTGTAGATGTTTGGGTGTATTTCTGGACTCACAATTTTAATCCATTGTTGTGTGTCTGTTTTTGTACTAGTACTACACTGTTTTGATTATATAGCTTTGTATTATAGTTTGAAGTCTGGGAGTGTGATTCACCACTCTTCCTCTTCTTTGTCAGGATTGTTTTAGCTACTCAAGGTTTTTTTTTTGTTCCACATGAATTTCAGTTATATTTGTTATGCTTCTTTGAAGAATTCTGTTGACATCTTGATTGGGATTGCATTGAATCTATATATTTCTTTGGGTAAGATGGTCATTTTAACTATACTAATTCTTCCAATCCACGAGCAAGTTTACTAAGGAGAAAAACATTTAAATAGACACAAACATACAAACCCTGCATTTTAAAGGGGCGGTTTATTAGGAAATAGAGCAAAGAGCTCTCTTTCGTCAGAGCAAGGGGTATCCTTATATAGTGTTCTTAGTTGAAATTTTGATTATTCTTGGTGAGATATATCACTGCGGAGTTAACCATTTCCACCCTACCTCTGGTTCTGGCCTTGTGAAGTTTCCATAACCAATTTTAAGAACTATGTTAATCATGCCTATCTCCACCTCCAGCTAGTCCAGGAGGCAGGCAGTCTAGGTGACAATAGTCAAAGTGATTGGCTTTCCCAATAGGGTGCTCTATTGAGAATGTAATACAATCAATTATTTAAGTTTTCAGGGATGCAGTTGGAGCCAGGTAATGACTGATCCTGAGGAGGAGGTACAGGGAGTGTAATTCAGTGAGTTAATAGTTAATCCTAAAGAGGAAATACATTTCAGTGGTCAGAGTTTAATTCTGCTTATTCCTAAATTTTCTGCTCTGTGCTTCCATCAGTACTGTGGAGGGGTAATAAAGAGGACTTCAATTTTATCTATAAGACTGTATTTCTTTTAAATGATTTTTAAAAACTTAAAGCAAAAATGACTAAGTGTTAATATTAGTTAATTCTGGGTAGTGAGTACACAAGTATTGATCTTAAAATTGATCTTTCTATTTTTCTGTATTTTTCTCTTCCAGAAAGGAGAGAAGGAATGGAGAGAAAAGAAAGACAAATGCTAAAATCACAGCCTTTCTAAGGGCCTGACTGAAGGGCTAGGAAAGTAGAGTCAATGACAAGCAGGCCCCATTCCAGTTGCCCCCATCTGAGTCTTCTCATCTCATTCAGTCCAGTCCTCACAAAGGAACACAACCATTCTGCAAGGTGCATGTTTCATTTAAAATCATCTCAACTTTTTACTTTCTCCACTGAATTTGTGCTTCATTAACAGCCCACGCATAGGAAGACTCTGTTACCTCCCTTTAGGAACAGACCACTGGCACTCTGAAATAATGGTTTGGAAAGGGTTTAGAAATGAAAATATAACCATTCATTTTATTACTGAGTATAGCTATTACTTTACTGGGGAAAACAAAACTATTGACACTTTCTGACATTTAGCAAAGTGCCTAAAGACTCTATCCTAATGGTGGCAGCTACCTCAAAGACAGCTAATTGCCTACAAGGAAATCAATATGACTTGGGGTTGACTTGCCAATTGCACCTGAAAGGTAATAATAAACATCATAATGATTGAGGGGTAGGGTAGTGGCTGGTGCTGAGAAGACATTTGTTCTGTTTAACACAAAGATTTACCCCTGGTCATGAAAGGGCTTGCTAAATGCTCAACACCAAGTGCATATTCACAGCTTCTGCAGGAACCCAAAAAGCTGAGCCTACAGATACCAGTGCATATGGTCTCACATAGACTCAAAAATAGTTCATCATCGGGCTCTTTCATTTTGATTTGCAACTGGGAGAAGAATTGCAAAGAAGACAAAATGAAAGGGACTGGACAGTTATCCTTTCTCTATTTAAAAAAAAACAACAACTCTGAAGTTTAGTGAGAATGTGGTGTGCTTGGGTGCAGGTCAGTGCTTATATTCACTGACATTTGATGGATTTCTGGCTTCAAATGTTTTATCAAGACAATCCACCTTGTAGCAATCTCCAAAGAAGACTGTGTAGCTCTATTAAGTCGCAATTTGCTTTTTAAAGTGACTAAATATGCTTTTTTACAACAACGACAAGTCATCTCTCTCCTGGAGCCAACGGAGTTTGTTCCCCAGTTTCCCCTGCTTTTCAAAGCCAGCCATCAAAAAGCAAAGGAAATGTCATGACTTTGGAGCGGTCAGAAAGCTCTTAAGTCGCAGTGCAGGCTATTTCTCCTTTAGTGGCAGAGAAAAGAGTGGACAGACACAATGAATAAATAATCCCATTGTACTTACAAATGAATAACAATCCTTCAAAATGAGGTGAGGAACAAAGATAGGAGATAGCAAAGCGGCCCTGGTCTTAACAGAAGAGCTTGCAATTCCAGGGCCTAAACTGCTTTTGCAAACACAAAATACACAGAACAACCATGAGAAAATAAAAATTAAAAATGGCATCAGATTCAAAAGGCCAAGAGGCTCGGCCTAAATGCCCTTCTGCATAATTCACTTTGGACATCTCAGCCTGGGAGCTAAAAACAGCCTGGGCCAAGGTTAACAACTTAAACCATTCAAAATAACTGACTTTGAAATAATCATCAGGGTCACCAGTTATTGCTAAAACACCTCTTCATCATTTTTACTGTACCACAAACTTCCTTTCCCTTTAAAGACGTCTCACTGGTTTTTTTTTTATGTTTTAACATTAGTCAGAGGCCTCCAGGTGTCATCTCTGGCGACTGCAGCCCTTCCCCACCATGAACTTCAGAATCCAGGGGCAAATGGCAGGGCCCAGGACCTGAGGCCTGACACTAGCCTGAGCAACAGGGACTGAGGACACGACTGCATCAGAGCAGAGATCCCAGGGCTCACAGAAACATAGCGAGCTCCAAGAACTCAAAACTAGTCTTAAGGAATTAACAGTTGCAAGCTTTGAATTCTATTTTTAAAGTGGGTGGGGTGACATAGCAAAAGAACTCTTAGTTAAGATAGTGAATTTTTGTACATATAATAAAATCAAGAGTTTTATTCTTCCTTCACAAGACCAGTTGTGTATTTTCTTTCTAGAAAGATAAATATATGAAAAAAAGAAAGATAAATATGTGTATATATACATATTAAATATTTAATGTGTATTTATATAAATATATATAACATGTATTTTATATTGAATATATATTTAATATGTATTCAATATATTTATATAAATATATTTAATGTATATTTATATAAATATTTAGGTGTCACATGTAATTGTGAGGAAGACATGGTCTTTGTACTCTCAAAGTTTATAACCTCACAGGCTACATTAGAAGAGAGCAAGAATATAGCATGTTGCAAGGTTAAAATCCTTAGCAGCCAATTAGGCTGGGAGACCTCCCAAAACTGGACACACGAATGGCTATTTGACCCAGTGAAAGGTTCTCCTTGACTCCAAGATTCCTCTTTGATGATTTTTTACCCCTTCATCCCAAGCTGCTGCCAGAGTTCTAACCACCTCAGGGAAAACAGTGAACCTGAACTTCATTAGGCAACAGAAATTTTAAGGACAGCCTACATTTGCAGTGCAGTCCCCAAACTGTGCTAGAGCACCCGGGACGCTATAATAAACACACACGGGTGTTTCACATGTCCAAGAGAAGCACAGGGATGTATGTCAGATGCTGTGTGCAAAGTATAATGGCTAAATTGTATGTTTATACAAAGAGAAAGAAAGGTTTTTACTGTCTATTCCTTACACTGTTCTAAGTATTAAAATTTTATTCTGAACTACATTATAATTGCAGTTATTTTTGCACAACTGACTGAAGCAACATAAATATAAATTATGGTATTTGATTATTAAGCAAGCTATATCGCATTTCATACCAGATTTCACTGAATCTAATACATCATTGACTGTAACCACATTTTCACAAACCTCTAGCAAGAAAAAGTCCTGCCACTTAAACCATGATGCAATACTTTCTTATCACTTTGGATTACTTTTTTATATTTATTAGAGGAGTTCTGTTTGAATTTAGACACAGATTTTAATTATATATCATTCTTGCTCATTCATAAAAAGGGCACTGTAAGGGAAATAAATTGACTGTGGTACTCCTACAGTTTTCATTTTCTGAGGCCTCCTCTTTGGAATGACTTTTCAATGGAAACATTAAAGACCACAGTTTATTACCCAAAATCATCCACTGCACCATTAAGAACATTTGGTTTTCTTATGAGTGGTCCCCTGATGTCTCTGGGATTTTCTCCCAAGCCACAGACATCATTCTGTAAGTTTTGATTCTGGAGCTTTCTTATTTAAAATTGCCAGACAATAAAATCACTTCATGACCAAATCCTAACCATTAATTACAAGATACATCCTGATTTCAGACATAATAGTTTTCACAGACATAATAACTATGCCTGTCATGCAGTACTCCAGGTAAGGTGGTAAGTGGGACTCAGGGACAAGGAACACACATCAATAAGAAGAGATTTATCAAATAAGAATAAGAAACCGGGCCTCCCTGGTGGAGTGCAGAGCTGTGGAGCTGTGGGCAGCTGCAGCATGGTGCGAGTTCAATGCCCAGCCAGGGAGATTCCCACAAGGCGCAGCAGACCTCTCATACCTCACCCGCTGCTCCCCTCAGCAGTGTATTTCAGTTGATCTGCCTGTTCTGTTCCCCACCTCCTCTGGTGAACCCTCTCACCGCCCCCATTGGCTTGCACCCCAGCTTGCATGTATAAATAATCTTTAAAAAAAAAAAAAGAATAAGAAACCAATGGAGGGCTGATACGATTTGCGACCCAATCATCAGAACCAGTCATTTTCTCAATTCACCATGTGTTTTTGCTGCCCCTGGAGTTGTATCCATCTTGAAGCAAAGCACCATAGCCAGGAGAGAGGTACACCTACATTTTCCAAAGCGAGAGTACAAGGGGCTATGACAAAGGTGTATCTGCAGACCTCAGGCATGCTCCCAGACAGACAAATAATAGGGAAGAAGACATGTGGAGTCCAGACATTTAAATTCTACATGCTCTCACACTGCATGGAAAATTTCTGGATATTCCTAGGGGTTTGCATTCACCAATCTGAACACTACAACAGCAGAGAAATTGAAGTCCAAAGTGAAGGACAGTGAGATATTTTAGAGGTCTGCTGCAGCAAGAGGGACACCTCACTGTTCCCATATGCCCAGGACACCCCAGTGGAACCCCAGTGCCTTAAGAGAAGCCTCAATTCCCAGAAACGCCATAATCCACCATGCCAGAATAATGCCAGTTTTGCTCCACCCCATGGACCAAGCATCCAAAACTGAGAGAAAAGAGGAAGCCCTCCTGGTACCTTAGCAAGACAAATATTGATATTTTCCCCAAAAATAGAGCAACTTGCTTCTGTCACAGTTTCTGTTCCAAAAACCCATCACATAAACATCTAGCCAGGCAGCGTGTCTAGATGCTTATGAAAATGCATGATGTTTTTAAAATGTTCTTCTGTGCTTTAATTCCCCTTTAAAATTAATGTTCTTAATTCTTGGGGCTGACATGATAGGATCTCAGCCATCTGCCCTTGCTGGTTCATATGGCATCCTCTGATCAAACAAAGGGAACCAGCTGAAGGCACAGGGTTTTATTTCACAGGGGCCCCATACATTCTCTGCAGGCCTTGTTTAGGAATATGATTTTTCTTCAAATTGATATTTTTTTTAACTAAATGAACAAATTGTCTCTCATATCTCTTCCTGATTAAAGGATTGGGAAAGAGGCTCCCAAGACTTCAGGCACTTTTCCATACTCAGTCTCAGATATGACTTCTCCCCAAGTGCTAGTAGCCACAATCAAAACAGTATTTCTATGTTTGGACAATTCTCCGTCCATTTCCTTGTCGCCTTTCTGATACGTTGCACATATATATATACACAGAGAGAGAGAGAAAGATGCCCCTGACATTTCCACTTCTCTGAGAATTGAAACACTAGCACTGAAAAACACGAAGTAAAATAAATAAAAGTATCCTGTAGAATTTAAAAAGTAAGTACTCCACTCCACGGACACATCTGACCTTAAATACTTTTAACAGATCTAAACCACAAAATCAGATTTACCAAAAGAAATGTCACTTCATTTTCTATGACTCCACTATTTGATCTCTTTCTATTTGATAGCAGAAAACAATTTAGTCATCACCAGACAAATTTAAACAAATGATCATTCAAACATTTTAAGTTTAGTTCAGTCACATGTTGTGGGTCCCTTGTTATTCAAATGTCCCATTATTCTTTAATGTTCTTTAGAGCTGGTTTTTAGTCCCATTCAAAATTCAAGGATCTTACATTGAACTGAGTTGTCAAACTGTTCAATCTCATCTAGAAAATTCTAGCACCCAGTGGGTTATAGTCAAGAAAAATAGCTATCTAACAAAGGCACGGTTCCATCAAAGAATTGTTCTAGCTTCAGATTATGAGTCTGGTGAACACTCTCACTGCCTCACACCTCTGGCCTGCACCCCAGCTTGTATGCAAAAATAAAATAAATCTTAAAAAAAAAAGAATTCTTCTATGTCCCACGTGGTTTTTGAAAATTTTTCTTAACAGTCACAAAGATTTAAAAATTCATGTATAGGGTGAGAGGACACTCTTGGAGGTCATGGATATGTTTATTGTGGTATGGTTTCAGGGGTGTATACTAATCTCCAAACTTTTCAAGTCCTATATATTAAATATGTGCAGGTTTTTGTATGTCATTCATGCTTCAATGAGATGATTTTCTAAAAGCAAACAATAATAGTAATCAAACTAGAAATGAAATTTTTAATAGTAAAATAATCATGTGTAAATTATCTGTGCCTAAAGTTTAATTTTTAATTCCATTTTCTATATAAACACAAGGTAATCTTTGCACTCTAAATTTTTTGTAAAAGCAACAGTTATAAATCAAGGGAAACCTATACTTTATTTTGTTAGAAATTTAACAGTTCATTTCAAAAATGTACGTCACAGTGGCTATCTCATTCATAATATTTACGTTACCCCCATGACACCCCTAAGTCAGGTTTTGTTTAAGGTGTCAGCTTCACAGTGACCCTATGTTCAAGTTCAAACATAGAACTATATTATTTTATCCTCTAATGTTGAGTGTACAATCATTTAAGTGTTGAACTCTATGTTTTATTTTAAATTATTCTCATTGCCGTTCTCTTTTTTTCGGTTAGGGTATACTATTAATTTTTTTATTATTATAGCAGCATTTCTGTTATCTATCATATTTATTTAAGGATATAAAAAGAGGGACTTTGCAGAGTACCAATTTAAAAAGGAATTCCAAATGAATTGTTAAAAATATATAAAGTCAATCAGAGGAATGTGAATATAGTAACTAAGAAATTTTTAAATATCTAGATGTAATCACTGTATTGGGGTTTTCTAAGAGTCTTTTAAAAGATTGCATGAGGAAGGTAGAATATGCAGGTACAATGCTGCGGTCTATTTTGAACAATCAGGAGGCAGAGTAGGCCAAGTCCAGATGAAACAAGGTGTGCCCATGTTCCGTGACTGTTGAGCTGGCTGATGGGTACAGCGGGCTCATCTTGCTATTCTCTCTACTGGTATAAATGTTTGAAGATTTCTGTAACAGACAGGTTGAACATAAAAGAAAAGGGAAACTGCTGAGTCTGATGGAGTTGGAAACCACTGGTTTGTGTTGAATTACATGTCCAACTTCCTGTAAGATTTAGCATTTCAAATTGAAAAACAAAAAGAAAAAAATAGAATGGACATTTGTCTATATTTTTTGTGAAGTGAAGAAGTGGGGAAGGGGGAGGTTAGGAAGGTGGGGTGCAGAGATTGTGCAGGATGGGGAGGAAGGATGAAGAGAATGAGAGACTGGGTACAACATAGAGAGGGATAGGAAACCTCTGTAAATAGCCTTTGTCCCTCTCTACTACCTCCCCCCAGGTCAAATGAATTCTCCTGCTGACAGTAATAAATTCCCTAGACTGTGAAATATTTCAAACTAACAACAATGTGAACCAGTGGCAAAGTGTAAGCCCCAGTCAGATCTCCTTCTAGCCCTCAGAGTTCTCTTCCTCTCCACTTGTTTCTAATTTAGTTTCTCACAGATGAAACCTATTCTAGGTGCAATATTCATTTATGAACATGTCCTAGTACTGGGGCAACAGAGAACAAGCCAGTTAACGTTCACCTCCAGGAGCCACAGCTTAATAAGGATGAGATGTGTGAACAGAAGGAGCCCATACCCATGACTGGGACACTGTCTCCAGGTGGTGAGATTTCTGCAGAACAATCTTTGCAGTGCCTTTCCCAAGGTCCAGCCTGACCTCCTCCAGGAGCCAAAACTGAATTCAATTTAATTCAATAACTATTTATTGAAACCTACCCTGTACTACACACTACTTTTTCTGAAACATTCTTCCCTGAACTCTCCTGTTTTAACTTCCTCCCCTGGTCTTGCTACAGGACTACCCCGATATGAAATGGGTTGCTTGACTATGGGTCCTCGCCCCCGCGCTTAAAAGGAACTTATAATAAGACTCAACTGCAGGCACACACAAAAAGGTCAACAAAGGGTTTACTTACAAAAGAAGGCGAAATGAAGAAATAAATAACTCAGGGAGAAAAAGGGAAATAAATAGATGAATATGTCCTACCAGTTCCGCTGAGCTGGAACCCCAACAGCATGCCGAAGGCCAACGAAAAGCCAAAGACGCCCAAGGCTCACATGTCTGGAGGCTGCTTAACTCCACCCTCAGTTCCCAGCAACCTCCCTTCGGTGACGACATTATGGGAATTGTAGTTCTTGGTGTCTTGGATCTCTTTGATCTGGAGTGGGGGTGGAGTCCATAAAACCTGTGTTTGTGGAGTTTGTTCAGGGCATCCTTTCCCCCCAACAGTCTCATCTCTCTGTCCATCTCCGTTTGTTCTATGTTCCACTGCTTTCCCGGATGGATCTGTAACCAGAGGCTGAGGCCAAAGTCCGATATAGGTGTTGCCCACTGGAGGGGGTTGGTGGTGAGGATAGATAGCCCCGGGGAAAATGCTAAAAAGCATGGCAGTTTGAGGTGGAGATGTGAATAAGAAATATAAGCGACAGCAGAAGGAGCCACAAGAGCCTTCAGCCGCCAGGATGTAGGGTTCCGGATTGAGCGTTTTTTGAATGTTTAGTGACTTTGGGACCAGCTTTGGCCCCCCACTGCACCAATCTTTGAGAGGAAAAGTTTGAAGTTTTTGCAAGTAGCCGAGTGGCTGAAACTGCTCCCGGTTTGGTTCTTGTTACAGCCAAGGAAAGAAGATGAAGACCCGGAGCGGGCGCCTTTTCAAAATGCGTGAGTGCAGCCATTTGGCCGTTTGTCTGCCATAGCTGCTGTTTTAAGTGTCGCTGGCCTGGTGCTATGCTAGGTCATCACGGCAGTTCTGGGAGCATCTCCTGCTGTGTTTTTTGTTGTCCTCTGAGTTGGAACCTGGCCTACATCTGGCTGCTGCGTGTCCACAGAGGCAGGAAGACGCCATCTTGGACACTGGGCCTATTCAGGAGAGGAGCTCCGCGTCCTCAGTGGCAGGAAGATGCCGTCTTAGCTGCTTTTTATTTGGAACTTAAAAAGACTGGACATTGCTTTGGGTGAGGTTAACGGCCATTTTTGGCCTCAATGACCCTTTGTTTTACCCTTTTGTTAAGTAAATCCCATTGTTCTTGTTTTTTGAGCCTGAATAGTCTTGCAATTGTGTGCACAGATGAAGAACTCAGACAGTGACCAGTAAGCTATTTGGATAATGTCCTTGGCCAGTTTTCTTGCCCTTCCTGCCCTGTATCAGATTGACTTTCAGAGGTGTTTTTAGTCTAACATAGGTGCCTCCCAGATAATTTCTGGTTCACTTCCAGTAATATTTAGAAAATCCTCCCATTAAAACTAAATTTGCAAAAAAGAAAAAAAAAAAAAAGAACAATGTGCATGGCAGGGAAGAAGGGATTCCTCCTTCACACCTCCTCCTGTTCCCTCCCTTGCCCAGAGGCTTGTTTTCCCTTGAACTTCACAAATGCTAGAAGAAAAAGTGCTAATGAGTTTAGGTTTAACCATACTAAGGACCAGAGGCTTCAGAGGCCCTTGCCAGGGGTATTTGCATTTGGAAAGAGACTGAAAGTACCTTGAATCCTCCAGCTTCTCCAGCTTATTAGTCCTCTACTGGCCTCACTTCCTCCTTCCCCAGGGCAGAGCACTGGGTCAAAGATAAGATTTTAGGCTTCAGCAGGCTAGCTTAGGCTGGGCATTTACCTACGAAGGGATGGGTAACTGGGTGTTTTATTGAAAAACCGATTATCCTTTCTTCTCTTTTCTCTTTATGGACACTAATTTTATTCAAGTTCTTTTACACTAAGGATATGCTTTGTCTTTGTACACAGATGGCAAGAACACTTTACAGAATGCAGGCTTGGGAGTCCCAGGGTAGCCGTTGGTCATCTGGTAGCAAAATTCCCATTTGTCTTCACTTCATTTTCTCCTATTTACACTTAACCTCACAGAACTGCCCTCACAAAGTCCATCAATGGACTCAACTGCCAAATCCCATAGGAGCTTTGCAGGCCTGACCCAAGACAACGTGGAGCTTCCCGCCAAGTTTCATGCTGTTCTCCTGCAGTGCCTCCTCCTGCTTCCTTACCTGCTCACCTCTTCCTCACCCTTCAACACTCAACTAATGTTTTCTCCTAGAACCTTCTCCTGAATCTCCAGCGTCTGATCTCTGACTCACAGAACCAGTACTCACCCCCTACCCTAACATGTGTTATATGTTAAAAGTGCTTTCTAGAAGGCAGGACCAGGTCTCACTCACCTGTGTTCCTCCGGGCTCAGCCCAGAGACTGGCACAAGGTAAGTCAGATGTTTCCTGAGCTGAATGATAAAGGCAACAGACCCCAAATGCCCTGGCTTGCTTGGGACACTTTGTGGTGACATAGTCACAAATTTCTGTCGAAGCTAGATACTGACATGTTGAAACTGGCACATGTGAGGAATCACTACTGGTTTCAGGAGCCCCCTTAACCTGTCAACTTATAGAAAAGAATTTGGGGAAAAGGGGTCCCTATCTGTACTAGGTGACATTTCAAACAGCTGAAGTACCCACCTCCACAAATGCACTCATGCAGGCGAGTTGACTTAGCCACATATAAAAGCGCATAAGAGGCCTATCAGTTCCCTCTACTTGTGCCTGAACATTGTGGGTGAAAACCAACCACAAGCCCCTCTTCCACCTCTCAGGGTCAAGGGGAGTGTGCCTGCTTTCTTCTTCCGCCCTGCACATGCTCTGCACTTTGCTCAGCTCCTTGCTCAGAAGAGGCACTCAATAGTAAAACAAAATTTTACACTGAAACCATGAAGAATTTACACCTTATTGTTGTGAGGGTTTTTTTTTTTAAGCTAACAGCCTAAACTTTCAGAGACTACAATCATACATACTTCTGATTAATGATTAATAAGAGACAATTCACATTTCTTTCCTGCATTAAAATTTACTTTACAGTGTGAAATTAGTCAACTCTCTTACTTGGGGAGCATATGGGCTTTCTGGAATCTGACCAAGTCTGTCTTTCTCAGTACATTTCCCTGCTAGCGATGCTCTTAGGAATCAAATGTGGTTTATTTCATTTTAAGTCGCTTTTTTTTTCAATTCAAGAAAATGAATGTTGGAGCCAGATAAGAAACTATAGTCTGCTTTCAAGAAGGTTACAAGAAAACTGCATCTTGCATTACTAATCCTTTATCTTCATGTTAACAAAAAGATTACTGACACATTTTTGAATGAAAGAAAATAAAATAGCAAATGCATCTTAGGAAATGTGTAACTTTCTATAACACACAAATCAGTTGTTAAATATTTTTTTAAATGAAGTAAAATGCATAATAAATTTTACCTTTGAAAGTAAAGAAAACAATTTTTGAGGCTAGGAGAATAAACTGAAAACTAGGATTGGGAAGCATGCTTTCACAGACCATAGGATGAATGAATCCAATGACTGTACCAGTAACTTCTTAATTGATAATATTTTTCCTTAAAATGATTTCATTGGGCCATATGTTGTTTTGGGAGGAGAAACACCTCAGAGGCTGACTTTATGCTTTCACCAGGAGGTAAGGTTGGACTCCATTCCCAAAGTTCTGTGAGGAAGGTTCTGGAATACAAAACCAGCCAGTTGGCATTTACCCAAGAACCTCAAAAACAACACCAGGGTCAAAGAGGAAGCTCAAATCAACCAGCAGTGTTGACCAAACCCCTGCACACCTTGGGTTCAGGCTAGACCCATCTTTCCTGGCAGCAGGCAGACTTGCCCCCAGGACCAGCCAGGCCTCTCACACACTGGATGTCTCAGGTGAGAACCTCACTGCCCTGTGCTTCAATCTCCTCATGTATAAAATGAACAAAACAATATACGTACCTCAGAGAATTCAGAGTTAACATTTGTGCTTAAAACAGTGCCCAACACCCACTAAGCATCAGATGCATATTTAACAGATTAAATAAATAGATCTAGAGGAAACATTGCTGCACACAATAAAGACAGTCGCTACTTTTGAGCAAGGAAAAGGGCCTGAGAATTTCAGATTACAAAATAGGTGGAGGATGAAGGAAGAGGGATTAAGATGACACCTGCCATGAATGTAATTCAGAGGTCTGGAGGGGCATGTGGTTGAGGGGTTTGTTTTTCTTTGGATGTAATGAATGAAGCTTAATTTCACTTTAAGCATTAATTTTTCAATAATGGCATGATAATGAGCCGGTAATAAGAAGAAACACTTGTCACCAAGTCGTTCGAAACATTTTATATATCATCTAACAGCTCTGTGAGATAGATATTAATATTTTCCCTATTTTACAGATGAGGAAACCGGAACACAGAACATCTAAGGAACTTTTCCAAGGCCGGTAAGTAAATTTTAAAATGTCATTACTCTACATCTACACAACAGTTTGTTCTTTTCTTAAGTTCTCACATGCATTATCTTTTAAAACAAATCAAAGACAAATGTTCTTACTACTATGCTATAGATAAAACTCAAAATACCTGAAATATTTTCAGCATGTGTCTCAGAAAGATAAAGCACGTTCTGTAATTCATGTTTCTGTAGTGCAAATTAGTTCATACAAGACTGAAAAACAGAGAAACAATGTTAACACAGAAGTCCTATTAGATTAAATACAATTTTGGCCAACATTTTAATGTTCTCTACTGAAGATAGCAAACTGGAAGGTGTTTGGAAAAAGTGGCCCTTGTGTCCAGAGTTTAAGCGAGCGGAAAAGAGTTCAGTTGGAGAAAAGTTTCAAAGCAAAGCACAGTTTATTGCTCCTGGGCAGTGGCCGAGACAGAGCCCCAGAGAGTGTGGGAACCCGTGGCGACTGCAACAGCTGGGTGAGGTAGACAGGTTTATATATGTTCTATCTCTCCTTTCGCGCCATTGGTTTCGCGCCAGTGACTCCGCGCCAGTGACTGCGCGCCAGTGACTGCGCGCCAGTGACAGGATTGGCTACCCAATTGTTGGCTTGTCATGCCCTTACATATCGATCCTGCTGTTCTCCTACAGAAGGAAGATGGTATTGTACAAGATTCCCATCATCCGTCCTCTTCCTCGGTGGCTTGGACCACCCGCTCTGTCTCAGATGTGCCTGTTGCAGGTTCACACCCACCCGAAATTTCCCTCATCACCGCAGCTAATCAACCTCGATACTTCCTTACTCTGTTCCCATTAAGCACTTCTTACTGCAGTATTTTTCATCAGGGATTTAATAGGTCTCTTTACTGTGCTAATGTTTTTACTAGGATTACGGTTTGTTTTCAGTGTTCTGATGACAAAGTTTTGAGTGATCTGTGTCTCGCCTTTTCCATATAATCCCTATTCTATCTATTGCATGCTTTTACAGAATGTAGGGTTTTTCAAGAATGTGCACCTCACATCATTGCAGAAATGTCTCATAAAATAAAGTGCTTGAATCACCATTATCTTTTGTATATATGTCATAGTCTAAGCATCAATAGACTAGGTAGGGCTTGTGTTAAATTTTTTTATGGTCTGAGATGACCAACAGTCCAGTATTTTCAGAGTTTTAAATCAGGTCAGAAGTAAACAAAATGAATAAAATTAGGTCACAAGCAAAATAAAATGCTCATTTTGATTTCTCTCCTATGCCAGACCTAATTCTTCCTTTGTGGGATGGCTAATATCTGCCATTCTCAAATAAGAGGGCAGTGATTGCTTGGTCACAGGGCTGGACATTGATTGGCCCTTAATTATCATTGGAGGCCAATGAGCCTTGTAGGGCTGCACTCACTTTCCCAGGTCTTCCTCCTCTTGCTACAGAAGAGCCAGAAACTTTGGCAGGGCCAGACTGCTGCTCTTGTCTCTTCCTTCCTCAGACACAGTTGGAAGAGAAAGTTAAATCCTAGTCTGCCCTGCAGATATGAGCATATCCTTTAACACTGCTTCACATATCATTTCTGCATGTGGCCAACCAGTGGGTAGTAATTCAAAATGCTAAGATTCTGACCTTAGAAGAGATAGGAGAAACTACTTCATCTCAGACCCATACAGTATGCTTCAACCCAGCCTTTCCCAGGAAACCCTGAATGGACAAATTAGCCATTTGAATGAGAGGATGGGTATTAGTCATATCTCTACAAATATGGAAAAGAGGTTATAAAGAATCAGCTTACATAATCATGGATCACTGGCTGAGAAGTCCCAGTCTGCTCTCTGCAAGCCAGTGACCCAAGAAAGCTGGTGGTGTAATTCAGTTTGAGTCCAAAGGCCTGGGAACAAAGGTTGCTGATGCTTTAAATCCCAATCTGAGGACCAGAAGTGAGATGAGATGTCCCCACTCGAGTAGGCAGGCCAGAAGCAAATGGGGAAATTCTTCTTTCCTTTGCATCTTAGTTGTATTCAGGCCCTCGGTGGACTGGAGGATGCCCAGCCACATTGGGAAAGGCAACCCGCTTCACTGAATCCACCAGTCAAAATGATGATCTTATCCAGAAATGCTTTCACATCCAGAAATAATGTTTAATCTGGGCACCTCTTTGTCCAGGCAAATTGACAAACCAAATTAACTGTCTCAGGGGTAGGGCAGGTAAGATTGGGCTCCATCTAGGTCCCCTGTCATACTATCAACATATACAACAAAATTCTCATCGGTCACACAGAGTGGAGTCTCATCTCCTTTAGAATCTGCCTCTTTCTCCTTTAATAAATTGGGACTGTGGAATACACTGTTCACTTCTCTTCTTTCCAATGATGGGTTTCCCATTAACAGAATAAAGCAAAGTTTTTCAAAAATTAAAAAGAATATTGGTGATTCGAGGGGTGTGTGTGTGTGTGTGTGTGTGTACATATAAACCCTTAACTTCGACAGTTTTAATGTGCAGTAAACATTCACCATTCTTTTAGGGCCACCAACTCTGCATCCAACCCTACTGTTTGGCCTGGGCGCACCCATCAGCTCCACCATTGTAAGGAGAGGATGGCACTCACTGCTTCTGTGTGTGACATCCTCAGATACTTGGTGGGTTTTCAAATATGCATCCCCTTGATGGTCTGGCCAGTTTCATGACTGTTCTTAACATGAACAAGAAGATTTGAACCTGGCTAGTATCAACTCTCCCAAAAGACAAGCCGCCTATAAAGAGACATCAGCCAAACCCAGAGAAGATCCAGAAACGCTACATAAATCTAACACCCTCACGGGTGAGTAGAACTTGAAAAGAAGCTAAAAAGACTGATCAAGGAGAAGAAAGAACCACCAGATCCCCTCTCCCCTCCCCTCAACACAAAAGCGGACCAGGAGACCAAGACGAGAGGCACCTGAGGAAACCCGGAAGAAAAAAATAAAAGGTGAGCAGAGGCGTTTTCCCGGGCACGGCAGAGTTACAAAACTCGAGACTGACACCAGCAGTCCCTCCAGGTAGCAACAGAGCCCTGGAGAGGGCAGCGTGCACTGGGGAAGTCGGTGGGACACGGAACAAAGTCCCGGGCAGCTGCGGTGTGGTGTGGCCCCTCCCCCCACCACCATTACGGAGCCGGCACTCTAGCTCCTATTTGGAACAGATCTCTGGGGTAGTGGTCAACCCACCCCTTCAGTGACACTATTAATAGCTAACCACTGGAGGAAACGTGGGAGAAAAAAGAAAAATCTCCCAGCTACAGGTGCGGGAAAATCACGGGACACAAGCCGCACGCCATAGGAACTTCCTGTCCTGTGCCGTGCAGGAGAGCGAGGGCTCCCGAGGCAGTTCCACTGTGCCGCTGGCAGAGAATTACCGCGGGAGGCGGTCAGCTTCATAGCCCACAGATAAAGACTGC
>PVIJ01014879.1:0-38764 GCA_004024925.1 Scalopus aquaticus
AATAGACAAACCACTAGCCAGGCTTACAAAGAAAAAAAACGAGAGAAAACACAAATAAATAGGATCATAAATGAAAAAGGAGAAATCACAACGGACACAGCAAAAATAAAAAAAATAATCAGAGATTACTATAAACAGCTATACGGAAACAAGTATAACAACCTAGAGGATATGGACAAATTCCTAAAACTATACAATCACCCAAATCTGGACAAAGAAGATATAGAACACCTAAACAGACCAATCACAAGTAGTGAAATTGAAACAGTAATTAAAACCCTCCCCCAAAACAAAAACCCAGGACGAGATGGTTTCACAAATGAATTCTACCAAACATTCAAAAATGAAATAGTCCCTATATTACACAAATTCTTTCAAAAAATTGAGAAGGAAGGAGTACTACCAAACACATTCTATGAAGCAAATATTACTCTAATACCAAAACCAGACAAAGACAATACAAAAAAAGAAAACTACAGACCAATCTCCCTAATGAATACTGTTGCAAAAATGTTTAACAAAATCTTGGCCAATGGGATCCAACAATGCATCCATAAGATAATGCACCATGACCAAGTGGGATTTATGCCAGGAACACAAGGATGGTTCAACATCCGAAAATCAATCAATGTAATCCAATACATCAACAAAAAGAAAAAATAAAGACCATAAGATAATATCAATAGATGCTGAGAAAGCATTTGACAAAGTACAACACCCATTTATGATAAAAGCCCTTGAAATCCTTGGGATAGAAGGAACATACCTCAACATAATAAAAGCCATATATGACAAACCCACCGCCAATATTATCCTAAACGGTGAGAAGCTGAAGGCCTTTCCCCTGAGATCAGGCATAAGGCAAGGATAACCACTCTCACCATTACTTTTCAATATAATACTGGAAGTCCTAGCCAGAGCAATTAGACAAGAGAAAGACATTCAAGGGATCCAAATAGGAAAGGAAGAAATTAAACTGTCTCTATTTGCAGACGATATGATAATATATATACAAAACCCTAAAAACTCCATAGAAAAACTACTCAAAATAATAGACCAGTTCCGTAAAGTAGCAGGATACAAAATCAATGCACAAAAGTCAGTAGCATTCCTGTATGCAAACACCCAATCTGAAGAAGAAGAAATTAAGAAATCCATCCCCTTCAAAATCAAAACCAAAAAAATCAAATGTCTTGGAATAAATCTAACAAAAGACATAAAGGACTTATACAAAGAAAACTACAAAACTCTGTTGAAAGAAATAGAAGAAGACACAAGAAGATGGAAAGACATCCCTTGCTGATGGACTGGAAGGATTAACATTTTCAAAATGGCAATCCTACCAAAAGCAATTTACAGATTTAATGCTATTCCAATAAAAATCTCAATGACATTTTTCAAAGAAATAGATCGACTACTGATGAAATTCATATGGAACCCCAAAAAACCTCGCATAGCTAAAGCCCTACTAACTAAAAAGAAAGAAAACGGAGGAAATTCACTCCCTGATTTCAAACTATACTACAAAGCCATAATAATTAAAACAGCATGGTACTGGAACAAAAACAGACAGAAAGACCAATGGAACCGAATAGAATACCCAAAATTAAAGCCACATATCTATGAACAACTAATCTTTGACAAAGGAGCAAAGAAATTGCATGCAGTGGAACAAGGACAGTCTATTCAATAAATGGTGCTGGGAAAACTGGACAGCCACATGCAAAAAAATGAAGCTAGACTACTACCTCACACCCTGCACAAAAGTCAACTCAAAATGGATGAAAGACCTGGATGTAAGACCTGAAACCATAAAATGTATGAAGAAAATATAGGCAAGACTCTACACGACATACATCTCAGCAAAATCTTGAAAGACACATCCCTCAAAGTGAAGGAAGTGAAGGACAAGATAAACAGATGGGATTACATCAAAGTAAAAAGCTTCCGTACAGCAAAAGAGACATTAACCAAAACTAACAGACACCCTACCTATTGGGAAAAGATCTTTGCACGCAATACATCTGATAAAGGACTGATAACAAAAATTTACAAGGAACTCACACAACTCAACAAAAACAAAGCCAATAACCCAGTCAAAAAATGGGCAGAAGAGCTCAAAAGACACTTCTCCAAAGAAGAAAAGCAAATGGCCAACAGATACATGAAAAAATGCTCAACATCACTTATAATTAAGGAAATGCAAATCAAAGCCACTATGAGATACCACCTCACACCTGAGAGGATGGCACACATTAAAAATACAAGCAACAACAAATGCTGGAAAGGATGTAGAGAAAAAGGAACTCTTCTACACTGTTGATGGGAATGTGAACTGGTCCAACCACTATGGAAAGCTGTATGGCGATTCCTCAAACTCCTAAACATGGAGCTCCCATACGACCCAGCAATTCCACTTTTGGGAATTTACCCAAAGGACACAAAAACACTAATCCGAAAGGATACATGCTCCCGTATGTTCATTGCGGCACTGTTCACAATAGCAAAGGTATGGAAGCAACCCAGATGTCCAAAAATAGATGATTGGATCAAGAAGATGTGATACATGTACAAAATGGAATACTATTCAGCATTCAAAGAAGATAAACACATGCTATTTGCAGCGACATGGATGGAATTAGAGGGAATCATACTCAGTGAAATAAGCCATAAAGAAAAAGAAATATATCGAATGGTTTCACTTATAACAGGTCTATAGGGAAACCAAATAGGAGAGAGACACTCAGTGGGTGGGGGGCGGGGTGGGGGAGGGGAGGATAAGGGCACAAAATGGAATAGAAAATAACACAAGGGACCATGGAGATGGATCACGGGTCAGTTGGTGGTGGGCTACCCAAGGGGAATACAAAATGTAAAAGACATAAATATCAATAAAAATATATGTTATAAGAAAAAAAGAAAAAGGACAGAAACTTAGGATTCAGTGATCTCTTCTTCAATTAGGAAGGGTCAAAGGACTTGGTCAAGAGCATAAGCTTTTCCTAGCTTTCATGACCCTCACTGTTCAGGTAAAACAATCTCCTAAGTCTCACATAACCTTGATTGACCTCTATTTCTCATATCAAGGAGACAAGAAGCTTAATGTGGGCCTATTGAGAAAAGCCAACCTGACCCTTTGTGGGGTGGTCTTATCCCACACAGTTAAATACATTTCATAGGATAAAAGTTTTACAGAATATGTGAGTAGTTTCCAACACTTAAATTATTTATATAAACTGATTCCAATATATTTTTAAATTCAACTTTAAAATATTAACAGTAGTAATTGCTGAGCAATAGGATTATGGTTGATTTAATTGTCCTAGCTATAATTTTCTGTATTTTCAAACATTCTCTTATTGATGTGTATTAAAAGATAATAAAAATTTCCTGTAAGTATTGCTTAAAAAAAGTCATTCTTAGAAGCAATCAAATAAATTAGAAGGTACTGTTTTTCATCTATCAAATTAGCAAAGATTAATAAGTCTAGCTATAAAAGGTGCTGAAAAATTCAGTATTCATTTATTACTAATGGCTCTATCAATTGACCCAATTAAAAGAGAAAGTAATTTGGCAATATAATAAGGAATCATTAAAAATTCCTATCTTTTGGTCTTGTATATCAATGTTTAACAGGCAATGCCTCATCCAAACAGTACAAAATAAAATAATCAACTACAAATAAAAACTTGATTTGAATACTATAAAATGTTTACTATGAGTACTGAATTGGATAATATTCTACATTCTTATAAAGGAATTTGTTTAATATAGGGTGATTATGTAATGGATTACACAATAATTACAAATAATGGAGCCATTCATTAATAGTTTAAAAGCTCAGGGCCTGGTAAGTGCAAAGTAGTTTCTAGTATTGCAGTTAGGTGATTGTTTATGGAAAAATGTGTGAGAGATACAAACGTGACAAAATCTTCATAATCAAGGAGTTTAAAGTCTAGTTTGGTTGACAATAAATGAAATACAGAAATTTCATTCAATTTTGCTTTTTTGTATGCTGGGTAGGAAAACAGGGTTTACATTTATGTCATGGCTGAATCAATGCTGAACTATCTAGACATGACCTTTAAAGACTGATTGAAAGTCCTCTGAGAGGTTATTTCATGCAAATTGGAAGAATAATCATGTATTTTGGGGGTTACATAACTGACTCTTAATGCGAACTTTCCAAATTGTACAAAATAGAGTAATAATGTTAATTCCAGTGGTTTGTCTTTCAAGGAAATGACTGACATTAAGTCAAAATAGAATGGTATACTTGGGCCTCCCCGGTGGCGCAGCGGTTGAGCGCTGCGCTGTGGAGCTGTCGGCAGCGGCGACGCGCGTTCGATGCCCGGCCGGGGAGAATCCCACATGGTGCGGCAGACCTCTCCTGCCTTGCCCGCTGCTCCCCTCAGCAGTGTGTTTCTGATCTGCCTGTTCTGCTCCCCGCTCTGTCTCTGGTGGGCCCTCTCGCCGCCCCACGCCTCTGGCCTGTACCCCAGCTTGTACGTATAAAAAAAAAAAAAAATCTTAAAAAATAAAAAAATAGAATGGTATACTTACCATTTATTATTGTATGTTCTTGGGCAGCTATGTCACCGTAGTATGTCACTGTCCCAGCCTCTATTGCTCCCTGTGTATATGTGAGTGTTTATAAAACCCTGGGATTGGCACAGAATTTCATATCATATCTGTTGTGGATAATGAAGACATATTTATTTTTGGGAAAAAAATAAAAAAATATGGTACCTAGAACCTGAACATCAATAGATTTTTAACATAAAGCACAACATTTACAGTGAATATAATTTTGCTCTTTTTCAATATTACTTTATAATAATTGACCTGCTTCTCATATTAGTTTTTTCTTTTGTAACTGCTTCCATTGTTATCTGCATATGATTATTTTTAATGCCCAAAGAGATTAAAAGGCAACAAAATATAAGAGCCCACAAAATATTTTCCTTCTTTGAACCATTTTTTAATGCAATTTGTCAATTTATTTGGCCAGAACTCAAAACAACATCTTGTTTTCTTTTTTTATATGAACTAGCATTTTCTCCTTCATTACAAATTAGAGCAATCTAAATATTAAAATTAAAGAAATCCTATCACATAATTTAAAACAACCCATTCTGGATCCACTTACTGAAAAACTAATGTGAGTCTCTGTGAGAAATGCAGGATTTTTAAAATCTAATCTTGGTATAGAATTTTGGATATAAAGAAAAAAAAAATCAACCCCAGCCCGTTGGGTTCTTCTTAGCTTGCAAATAATCAAACAAGCATCAAACAAATTAATAAAGAGAAAAAGTTTAGTAATAATATGTATTTCTCCTTATACACAGGATAGATTCAACATGAGTAACTCATGACTTCAGCTGCCATCTTAAATAGTTTAGTGAATAGTGGGAGGTTAAGGAAGAAAGGGAAATTCAAGTTCAAACAATACCAGGGAATACACAACAAACAAAAGGTTTGCAAATTTAGTCCTACCTTCTCCTTTGAAACTAGATAAGGATACTGTCACTTATACATGTAATATAGAGAAACTAATCAAAGCCAAGCCTAAAAACTTAACCCGGGATAATTGATTATCAAACTGAGGAATCAGACTGGAAAGAGAGAGGGTAACGACAAGGTGGGGAGGGAGCACAGTGGACCAAGGTGGTGGACCATGGGGGCTTTGGTGGAGAACTCATGGTAATAGCACTCAAAAGGGGTGAGGAGGATCTGTACTCACAAAATACAAACAACAATGTGGACCATATTATCTCAAGAAAATTTTTTTTAAATAAATAAAAACTAGGACTATACAATGTTCTGTCATGAATAAACACTTTTTTTTAATCCCCCCTCAAAAAAAAGAAAATAGATAAGGAGATGAGGTCTTCTTGGATCAGTGAGGAAGATGCTCTAAAAAGGAGAGAGCTTCTCCTTTATACAAGAAAATGTCTTTTACAAAGCACAGCCTCCAATGGCCTTTAGAGTTCCTGCTATTAAAATAATCTCTTGCCAAAAGACATATTTTGGAATGGCAAACTTGTGCTCCTTTACAAGAGATATGAACTATTCTGCAACTTACAGACAAGTTTTAGCAATTTTGGATATGATGAGGTGTCTTTTCAGAAAAAATTGGCACAATTAAAATTCTTAAAAACCCCATTTTAAGTTTCTTTTCCATTTGGGAACCTAATGATTCTTTTTTCTATGTCGTGATTAATTTTTAACTTTCAGCACGTTTTGAGGGATTGTTGTTAAATCAATTATAATCACTCATAACTTAAGAGTGAAAAAGATAAAGAGAATCTCCACTGTTAGAAAGTTTGCATTTGTGTCTTATTGATGATATAATAAATTATCACTAATGTAGTGCTTTAAACTACATTATTTTTAAACCTACAGTTGTGGCTGTGGGTTAAAAAGAAAATATCTCCACATAGTCAGTGAAAGATGATTTATTTTACATTATATAAAAGACAGATCTGGAGGGCCTTCAGTAGTTGTCTAAAGATACTGAAAGATTGAAGTCCATCTAATTCAGCAATATATACTCCCTGGTGATCAAAGAGAAAAAAGAAACACTAACTTTGAATGACAGCATAGTGATATTTTGTCTTGTCTCTTTGGAAATGTGACATTTTCTAAAGTTTCCTTTGATATTGCTCTCGATTTTGCTACTATGCTTCAAAATTAATTGCTTCAGAATTAATTAATCATTTACTGTATTTGGGATATGTGGGGCACTAAATTTGAGGAGAGAAAAACAGGAGTTGGGAAGTAAGAAAGAAGAATTTAAATATTTTCTCCTACTTCTCATTCATCCTACAGGGCATATATATATAATGGTGGTGATGATGATGCCAGTAGAAAATATCTGTGGTTCATTTTATATGTGCCAAGACTGTGCCAACCACTATACATGGCCCTTCTGGCAGTAAACTGATGTTCATCACAAAAAGGACCTACATTAAAGAGACCAATAGTTATTGAATATATTCGGTGATTCAAGGGATGGGCTGGGTATATTAAATGCTTTATCTCTTTTAATTATAATGATTTTGAGAACTAGATATTGATGTTCTATGTATGTGTGTTTGTGTGTGTGTATGTGTTTAAATTAGTCCTCAAGTCCAAAACATATAAAATATGTGATTGAAAAATCAAGCCTTAACTGAGGAAGGTTGAAAAGAAAAAGCAGAACAAGAAGGCCTTCAAATATTGGAGCTTTAGATTAGTAAAATATTGTGTAGGATACTTAGAATTAGTATCAGCCTAAAGTATTTCAAATAGAGCATGCTGGAAACAAGATGACTTTGACATTAGAGGCGGAAGTCACTACCACCAATGACACAGTAAAAGCAAGAGTGTTTAAATGAGATGGACTAATGTTTTATTAACATTTTCTTACCTATTATTAACATAGGTGGAAAATTTATTTTTTTAAAGATTTATTTGTTTATGCATACAGGCCAGAAGCGTGGGGCGGTGAGAGACAGAGTGGGGAGCTGCACAGGCAGATCGATAAAAATACACTGCTGAGGGGAGCAGTGGGCGAGGCAGGAGAGGTCTGCTGCACCAGGTGGGAATCTTCCAGGCCCAGCGTCCAACTCACGTCACTGCTGCTGACAGCTCCACAGTGCAGCGCTTAACCACTGCGCCACCAGGGAGGCCTGGGAACTTTATTTTTAAAAAAAGGTTTATTTATTTACATTTGCATAGAAGAACTGGGGTGTAGGCCATAGGTGCTGGAGGTTGAAGGATTCAGCAGAGACAGTGTGGAGAGCAGAACAGGCAGATCTACTGAAATACACTGCTTAGGGGAGCAGCCGGCAAGACAGGAGCGGTCTGCTGTGCTGTGTGGGTTACCTCCCTGGCTGGAGATCGAACTCAGTCTGCAGCGGTGATAGCACTGAGACTTGACCCCTAGGCCACCAGGGAGGCCTAGAATTGTTGTTTAGATAGAGACTGGAGAGAAAATCAATGACAATGCAAATTGACCAGAAAGATAAGTAGGTTAAAGAGCCTGAAATTGTAAAACTGCAAACTCGAGACTCCATCACACTGAGGATATAGTCCTCACCATCTGTGACCTGAAATGGGAGAAATTGTGCCCAAATGCATGTGCCAACAATGAGTGACTATGGGGTCAAAGATATAAATAAAATGTTAAAGAAGTGAAGCACATTATAAACATACATCCCAACATATTTATCTACTCATAAAGTTTATGGTTTTTTTTTTTTCATCAGTATTTCATACAAAGAGATGAAATAGTATAAAATTAAGAAGGGACTCTCTAGGCCAAGGGTGCAGAGGTTTAAAACCTGTGTCCTCTGTTTTAAATTTGGAAAAAATAATAAGCTTCTATGTCTTGGTTTCTATACTTTTAAAGTAGTAATAAAATGTGCTTCACTGAACATTACGACCTTTGTAGGTAAATCACCTAGAATAATATATTGCATAATGACCACACAATAAATGCTAGCTATTGTTATCATAAACCTATAGAAACAAAAGTTTAAAATGTAGCTAAAATTCTTTTTTTTTATAAGATGTAGATACCTGATTTTTGCTTTTATTTTATTTTTTTTAAAGATTTATTTATTTATTTTTTATTTATACATACAAGCTGGGGTACAGGCCAGAGGTGTGGGGCGGCGAGAGGGTTCACCAGAGACAGAGCGGATAGCAGAACAGGCAGATCAGAGATACACTGCTGAGGTGAGCAGCGGGCGAGGCAGGAGAGGTCTGCCGCACCATGTGGGATTCTCCCTGGCCGGGTGTCGAACTCGCGTCGCCGCTGCCGACAGCTCCACAGCGCAGCACTTAACCGCTGCGCCACCGGGGAGGCCCTAAAATTCTATTATGTATTTTCTTCTTATAATCTCATGGATTGTTTTTATGACTCCCTTTTATAAAGATACCTCAGTTCAAAAGCTATTGTCCTATGGTATGTAGTCAGAATATCCAACACTGGTGGATTTAGTAAGTATGGAACTTTATTTATACTAAGACTTCATGGACTGCAGTCCTGCTAAAGGGAAAACTGGTATTTTACTAAGTCATCTCAGCTATACTGATGTAATTTAATCAATAATCACCACAATTATTTGACATCATTCTGAATGTACTAGATAAATGGTCATGAGTCAATAAAGGATATACATATTGGCAAATATGAAACAAACTTATCATTATTTACTGATACGGTCATATGTTTGGCTACGAAAATCAACTGAAAGCCTGACAGGAAAAAAAGCTGCTGAAGGTTGCTTGTAAAGGAAAATATAACATAAATATTAATATTTTTTCCATAATACCAATTAACTAGTTACCAAACAAAGTGCACAAAGAAAGTTCCATTTAAAAAAGTAACAAATACTTAAAATTACCAAGGATCATTTTTTGAAATTCATATTACCCATATAAAAACATTAGAATTCTATTGAATGATATATAAGAATTCCAAATAGATATAGAGATATGCTTGTTCTTAGAAAATTCAATGCTATAAAGCTATCAATATCCCCCAAATTATTATTTAATTATATTGCAACCCCGTTTAAAAACTAACGGATATTTT
Source organism: Scalopus aquaticus (assembly GCA_004024925.1). NCBI lineage: Eukaryota > Metazoa > Chordata > Mammalia > Eulipotyphla > Talpidae > Scalopus > Scalopus aquaticus. The sequence goes on from PVIJ01014879.1 coordinate 9,587, forward strand.
AAACATTTTGAACTTGATAAAAACACTTGAATGATAGATGCATATGTATAAAGGAAAGATAGGGAATCTTAGAGAAGCAAAAGTAATGGGAGATTATTCCCTCTACCAAAATTACAGCATTTTATGAAGCTATAGCAATTTAGACTATGTTGTAATTATGCATGAAGTGATACTTTAATGAAGCAGAATAGGTAGTTCAGAAATATACCCAGCATGTATGAAAATTTAGTACTAAATGAAAAAAAAAATTGGAAAAGTGGCTTATATGGTTATGATAGGATAGACTCAAAGATACGCACTTATTTATAATATAAAAGCCCAGGGAAGGATTTTTTTCATCTTCAAAGGACTTTCCTCCATGCCCCTCCATATTGTAATTTTTATTGTCTTTTGGGCCACTGGTACTTAAAGTCTGGTGTCATAATAGAAATACTGACACCAATGGTGGTTCTGTTAGAAATGCAGATATTGTGCTTCATTTCAGACTTAATTGAATCAGATTAGGTGGCAGGGTCCAGCATTCTGTTTGTTTTAGCAAACCTCAGGTGGTCTGATGCCTGGTAAAATTTGAGATCCACCAACCCATGGAGTTGTTACCAACTCTTTGACTGTGAAAGTGGACAGGAAACATGGCTAAGAGTTTGGGCTAAACAGTGACCACTCAAATTCACATCTGCCTGGAACCTCAGAATGTAATCTTATTTGGAAAGACCTGTTTTTTCTTTTAGAGAAAAAAGCCAGAGAAAGTTGATTAGAGAAAAAGAAAGTTGATTAGAGAAAAAGCCAGAGAAGTTGATAATAGCAGGTGTACCTCCTGTATACATGAGAGAGAGCCAGTATGACTAACTCATTATTACTCATAAAGTAACCACATTAGTTACTCATGTAACTGGTCTACTCATAATCATATGTCCCTTTATATGGTATTTAAATGGCTTAGATATAAACTTCAAAATAACTTCCACCCAACCTTCAAAGCCCCTCCCTGAAATAAACCTCTTGCCAAACACATTTTGGGATGTCAAGTTTTTGCCCCACTACAGTCTCATCTTTGGAATCTTACATTAACAGTTTGGAAGTTGAGTAGTTCAGTTATTGCATAGAACAAGTTGCTTAGTTCTGAGAACAGATCATCCAGTTGAACAGTTGTGTCTACCCCATGATGTGTTTATATGTTCAAGACCTCTGTCCCCATGGTATGTTCTTGCGTGCTTGCTTTTCTGGCTTCAGCTTGCACCTGGTGTTTCAGCTCAGGTGGCATTACTGGTCAGAGGTGCCAAACAACTCTAACACACACTCTCTCTCTGTCTCTCTCTGTGTCTCTCTCTCTCTCTCTCTCTCTCCCTCCCCCCATCTCAGTCTCCCCTCACCCCCCATCAGTGAACTACAGAACACACCTTGGTTCAGAAAGAATCTCTATAGACATTGGATCAATTCCATGTCAGATACCCACAGAGTGCAAATAATCTGTCCAAAGGAACTTAGGCAGAGTCTCTTGGTGTAAAGTACAGAGGGTGACCCAAATGACATCTTCTCAGACATCTTCCATTCTGTGGTTTATGTGGCACACTAGTGGCATGGAAAATGGATTCAGGGTCACTCTGTAATAATGTATCTGTGTTCTTTAAATTGAAACTTCATTAACTGGCTTGATATAAAAATTTCCATTGAATTTGAAGTCAGTTTTCACTTTCACAAGAACTTTCCACATTATATGCATCATGAAAGAAAAGACAGCACTATTAGAGTCTTTAACAATAATTTCTAATGATCTAAATTTTTCAGTGGTTATGGAAGAGTATTAAATATTTTATAACCTTTCTGTTTGAGCAAAGTTTCTCCTTGATGTTAACTGAAGAATTGGAAGAGATTATCATTAAATATTTTGATTACTGATTTCTCGTGAAGATTGCAAATATGAAACCTTATGTAAAAATTTTATGTGAGTTGAAGTCATGCTCCATTTCCTTGTTTAAATATTTTATTTGTAAGTTTTATAAAATATGTATTTTTAATATTTCTTATCACTTCATGATTATTATCATAATTAATATGAGTATAACTTTTTTTTTCTTTTGCAAATCCTATAGGAAAACCAAACATTTTCTTTAGTTTTTTTTTTTATCAGGATCTTTACAGATCTTATAATTTTCTCTGAAGGTTGATGCATATAGAAAGATGCATTATGAGGTCACCACCAATGATCCCCAAATTTTCTATTCATATTCGTGTGTATATCCCTCCTCTTGGGTTTAAATAGGAACCTGTGGATTAATTATATTCAGGAGAACATACTTGGCAAGGTGCTACTGCACTAGTTATGTTACATTATATCGCAAAAGGAATGGGGTGCCACTGTGATTATGTTTTATAGGAGTCCATTGTAGCTAATAGCTTTGCTCTAGAGATTTTCCTTTCTGGCTTTCCTTTCTGTTTATTATATAAAAATTTCAACAGTTGACATAACAATGTGCAGCCAAGTATTGGCATCCCTCAAGATTGTGGGTTTTTTTTTTAAGATTTATTTATTTATACATACAAGCTGAGGTACAGGCCAGAGGTGTGGGGTGGCGAGAGGGTTCACCAGAGACAGAATGGGGAGCAGAACAGGCAGATCAGAAATACACTGCTGAGGCGAGCAGCAGGTGAGGCAGGAGAGATCTGCCGTACCATGTGAGATACTCCCCGGCTGGGCTTCGAACTCGCTCGGCCACTGCCGACAGCTCCACAGCTCAGCGCTTAACCGCTGCACCACCAGGGAGGCCCTTTTTTTTTTTTTTAATATTCATTTATTAATGCATACAAGCTGGGTGTAGGCCAGAGGTGTGGGAGTGTGAGAAGATTCACCGGAGACAGAGAGGCAGATGTACTGAAGTACACTGCTGAGGGGAGCAGCAGGTGAGACAGGAGAGGTCTGCTGTGCCATGTGGGAAGCTCCCTGGCCTGGGATTGAACAGTGGCTCTGGATAGATTCATAGTGCTGAGACTTAACCCACTGCACTACCAGGGAGGCCCCAGGATTGTGTTTTAATGATCTGTGTGTCAGTTCTTTTTCACTGGCTACCTATCATCCAATGTTTTCTTTTTTTCAGTCACCAAAGCATCCTTCAGTCCAAACACTTCCACGCCGTCTCAGCTGGTATCAGTTATCTGTGTAGTACCAGTATTATAACCACTGATCTTTGCTGTTTCAACATGAAAATCACATACTCTTACTTCAGTGCAGTAGTACCCCTGATCTAGTTATCTTTCAGAGCTCAGTTCTGTGCCACTTTCTCAAGGAATCTCTCCCATCTCATCTAATGTATGTCAGTACCTTTATGTAGTAATCTCAAAAACTTTAATGTACTCGTGTGTTTACACTGTGCTTAGCATGTATTACACCACATGCTAACTGAATTTATGACATGCTGATATAAATGGTTTTCCAAATTCAATGATCACTAAACCTTTTTTTCTCTAAGTATTCTGTGCAGTTAACAATACAAGAAATACAGATTGAGAAATATCAACTTATGATAACCGGATAAATGAGCATATTGTTGGTACTACCTGAGTGTCATCATCAGTAATATTATTGCATTTATCTGATGTCTGATATGTTGTCAGTCCAGATAGTTTGGATTAGGACACAGTAACAACAACAACAAAAAATCCCAATTTTTCCATGATTCAATCATAGAAATTTCAATGAGAATCTGATCTCCATAATGCTAGCCAGCCTTCTCTGGAGTGTTAGGCTTCACTTGATAAGTTCGGCATCACCCTGACAGTACAGGCACTTTCCATTGTTACAGTGGAGAGGGGATAGAAGAGAGGAAACTCAACAGTAACTAAATACTTTGACACCTCTTACAATTTGGTAGAACAAGCCATATAGTCTTTTCATATTCAAGGGATGTGGGTAGTGTGCTATTTCATGTACCCCAAAAGTAGACAAACATGGATAGTGGTAGGATCATGTATAGTACTTTAATGATCTACTGTTAGTTAACAGTGTATTTCAAACTGTTAAGTCTAACTGATAAAGACCAGATCCAAATTTGACCCTCTACCATTCTCTGTTTTACCAATTGAGATGTCTAGATTTTAATAGCTATATGCTCAATCATTTTTCTCCATTCACAGAATTGGACAATATTAAAAATAGTTTGATCTTTATTTTTAGTTAGTTTTAATAGTTTAATAGTTGTTTTTAATAGTTTTAATCTTTATTTTCCTACTTTCCCTGTTTACTACTTACCAGCATCTGAATTTTTGACTTTTACTAGAACACAGGTGCTTGGATATGAGAATGGATCAGCCCCACCTGGGATGATCGGGTCAACTCTGACATAGTTGGTTTTTGATTGACTAATACTGTTCAGTATTCAGAAAATAAAAGTGTCATACAAAAATATTGTCTGGATACTCAGGTAAGAAAGCTAAAAATAAACATGAAGTGAGAAATGGGAAGATAGGAAGCTCTCTCATATAATTTTTATGTGAAATTGGTATTGTAATATCATGTAGCATAATTACATTATGCTATAATATATATAATTATCACACAATTAGGCTGCTCTTAGAGAGATTATATGCTAACTACAGTATTTCCTTAATTGTAATATGTAATTATTTTATAATTAATCATATAGTTAACGCATTTACAAAAATAAATAGTTCACAGTAAGTGTATTTATAAGAAACAGTGATTTCAGAAAACTCTATGCAGAAATTATTTAAATTTTAGGGTATAGAAAGCACAGTCATCATTTAATTTCTCATGCAAAATATTTAGTTGTTTTGTATTTTTAGTGCATTTTTGGACCAGTGTTAATTCACCTGACTATTGAAGTAGATTCAATGGGAGAAAGGAAGTCAGCATATGTTACCCATATAATCCAGAAGATTTGCATCAGTTAGATTTTTACAACTATCCTACAGGAAACCTATTAGTAACAATCTTATTTACAGACAAAAAAATAGGTTTGGAAAGATGAGTCATTTACCCAAGTTCACCTAAATTATGAGTACGTTATCTTCCCAGTAACCAGATGAAATGATGGCAGTTTGTAAAATTTATCTGCACGTGCTTTCTTGACGATATGGTAGTGCCCCACATGTGAGGCTCTATCTCTTAGACATCCTGTGTGTGTGTGTGTGTGTGTGTGTGTGTGTGTGTGTGCGTGTGCATGCGCGCATAGTGATGCAGTCAGTATATCAAGAATAATATTTAGTTCTTGTTTAGACCAATTTGTTTGACAAAAGTTTTAGGGTGAAACTGTTAAGAACTGACAGTATCTTCAGGTCAGAGGATAATTATACTGAGAGATTAGTTTAGCCACATCAGAGGGAGTTCACTTCAAATATTTTTCTAGTGTCAGCAGCAGTATTTTCCAGTCACTAATGGGAATCCAAACTTTCCTAAGAAATAAAGAAATATAAAATTGGAATATATCAAAGGAAAGAACAGTGTCTTTTTGGCTAGAGTGGTTTTATAATTATTTCCTTTGTAGGAATAAAATGTGAAATGTTTTTATTTAAAAAAAATAATATTTTGACTAATACTAGATGTCCAAGCAGAATTGTCTAATTCAGACTTTCTCTATAGAAATTTTCCATAGGTGCAGATGCCATCCAGGTTGAGAAAATGATCACATTTTCCCTCTGCCTCTCTCATTAGTATAATAGTTCATAAGCATTGCCAGAGTCATGATTATAGGTAATGATTATTGCCTACAAATTGCTCTGCATTTCTCAACTTCACACTGGCTCTTGTTGAAATAACACAAACTATGTATTTGAACTACATTGTCTTGGGTCTAGAAGATATAATATTTCTAATTATCACACCATTTTCTTATAATGAGGTACGTTGCAAAACTTTTTTTTTTTAAAGATTTATTTATTTATACATACAAGCTGGGGTACAGTCCAGAGGCATAGGGTGGCGAGAGGGTTCACGAGAGACAGAGTGGGGAACAGAACAGGCAGATCAGAGATACACTGCTGAGGGGAGCAGCGGGCGAGGCAGGAGAGGTCTGCCACGCCATGTGGGATTTTTCCCAACTGGGCGTCGAACTCGCATCGCGCGCCGCCAACAGCTCCACAGCGCAGCGCTCAACCACTGCGCCACCGGGGAGGCCGCGTTGCAAAACTTAATGTTGTATTAAAATAATCTGTTGGATAGACATTTTCTGCAACACCAGTTAGTATCCTGTTTACATGAATCCAAGAGAGCAATTTCACATCTCTCTGTGGAAGTGAAAACTTTTGCCTACAAAACAGATTATATATCTTTTGGAATCTATTTATTTATTTATTTATTTATTTTGGTAATTATTTGTTTTGTTTGTTTTTATGATTTATGTAGCAAGTAATGAATTCTAGTATTATCTTGATATTATGCTCAAGATCCAGCTCGTAAGAGTTTTTCATTGTGGTTAATCAAGCCCTCCATGAAGTGGCCTCTGTTTTACACCTCTGGTATATCTTCCATGAAGCCGATTCTCAAATATTTATTTGCTCATGACAAATAATGATTACCACCTGCAGTTATAATTTTACAACTTTCATAAAAGAACCCCATTACATAGGGAAGGCATGTATCAATATAGTCACCATTTTACAGATGAGTAATCTATGCAAAATACATTCTTTAATTTGGGATCACAACCCAAGACAATGGACACCTGTGTGAAGTTGTAAAATATAAAATACTCAGATGTCTATTATATACTTAGAATTTTATGTCTTGTATTCTCATGTAATCTGCAAAATTAACTCTGTGATATGAATTCTATTGTCTGAGAAAGCACTCATTTTACAGATGAGGTTGAGTGAGATTCTGAAATTTACATTAATTCACATTATTATGAATTGATAGAATGTACTTATGCCACCTTTCAATTCTCAAATTCATGAAAACTTGTAAATCAGTTCTAGAGGACTGGGATGAACCCTTGCAAGTGTCTGTAAGAAGTTTCTTCTTGTTACAAAAATACTGTTTTAAATCTCTAGGAAAGGAATTAAGAACCTGAAATTTGAAGAAGTGTGTTTTATGAGCGTACTTAGTGTCTTGCCCTAGTCATACATGTGGTCATTTAGAGTAAATATAAGCACTCAAGACTAATTTCATCTTAAACCCTTATTTTCACTCTCATGGAGAAATGATGCCCCTAAAGTTACCATTTTCTCAGTAAGGAATGACTTTTAGAAAGCAAGGATACTGTAAAGCCTCCACTAAAAAGGTGTGTCAAGACATAAGCTTTGGAGTCTTTCTTTCTAAGAGCAGTTTACTTCCACAAATTCCTACCACAAAGTTGTAAAACTGCTTACTTATGTTGGAAACCATGGCCTTTGTGTAGGAGGCAGATGGCATTTTCTTGGCACAGCACAGAGTGGATTTGCAGAACTAGCAAAGCGGGGAGCAAGAGGGATGGTGAGAGGGAATGTTTTCTCATGGTACTTCCTTCAGCAGCAGCTGCTGTGGTGTGCAGTTGACGTGGCTTCGAGGATCCATCATCAGGTGAAAGAAATGGCGGTCTCTAGGGACTCATGGAAAACTCATAGCTCAATTGCAGAAGGAGAAACCCACTCCAGGCCCCATCTGCAAACTGGATGACTTTTGGAGGAAACTTGAATAGAGATGAAAATCTGTTCTGCCTGCTGCCTATGGCTCAAGTGGAAATTTAATATTAACTGCCAGTGAAAGTAACAATACCAGTCTCTTATCTTTTGTAACATTGTTTTCAGTGCTTTAGACAAATTTGACATGTAGTAATCACAAATTAGAAGTCCTAAGATTCCATCTTGGTTCTGGTCAGATTTTGTTCCAGATGGACTTCAAAAAATAATGTTATTAACATTTGAAAATAAGGTGGATGTGGTGTGGCAACAAGACCTGAAGGGAAAGATCCTTTCACTCCAAAACAAATGACATTTTAAACCAATGTTACCTCAATAAAAATTTAAAGGAAAAATAATAAACTACATATAAACATCTGAGGAAAAAACCCACAAATCTCAGCCCTCCATTACATTCATTTGAAACAAATATTCTGAGGTTGTATTCTTTCACCAAACCTTAGGCGTTTGTGCTGAGTGGTTCATGCCCTTTAGCTGGAATAATGAAGAATGGATTACATATCCAAAAATTATTCAGTGTTATCAATATTTTGGGGGAAAATTCTGTGAAACCATGCCCCAATAACCAGTGTCCAAATGCATGTTTATGTCTCTGCTGAACATTCTTCTGGATAAGACTGCTAAAGGGTCCCCATTTATTAACAGTGACTAAAAGTATTTCCCATACAGTGCTTTACAACACTGTTGTTGACACCCAAAGGTCTAACTACCATTAAAAACACTAGCCCTAATCATTTTTTCCCAAGTGGCCTGCTAGGGATTCAGTGACCAATGTGGAGATGAATCTACTAGCAGTACAATTTTAAGGATATTATTTAAGCTCACTGGTGCTCAGTTTCCTCATCCTTAAAGTGAAATAATACTCTCTACTCTGTATATGAATCATGTGCAGTAAATAAGATTATTTAACTAACCTACCATCTGAAAACTTAGCGGTTCATAAATACCATCCTTCCACCCCATGTAATCATCCAATTGATAGAAATAGCCTTCTCAAATTAAATTTAAAATTTAGTAGTGACCTTTGATACCTTAACTTATAGGACTGAAGTATACTGGAATTTGAATTGCTGTCAAGGAATTACATGCAGGGGTGGGGGGGTGCGATTTCTTGAAGATTAAAAGAAAAAGAAGGTGAAAAAGAAACTTGTTTTCCCTGAAATGGTAACTGAGCAGGGCTTTAACCTAACTATTTACCAATAGCTGCAAACTGTACCTTTACCTCCGTGCTCAAATTAACTTAGATTTACATCTGTCCGTAACGACATACAGGCAATTTCTAAATATGTTGTTAGAGTCCATCCTGTTTTTCATACATAATTACTTTAGGGACAGTCACCTAAGAAGCTTACAGAAGCTATTGCTATTTGGAAACAGTGATTTTTTTCCCCCTAAGAGCTATTCAACCCTAGTCTAAGAAGAAGCTTAAAACTCTGATGACTTTCTCTGTGCCTTTCCTGTGTGTTGTTCTAGAGAAACCATAGTGTCAGGGCTGCTAAAAAGACATGTGTCCTAGGGACTAAATGGGAACTAAATAAAAACACAGCAGCAGGGAACCAGGCTTCATTTGTGCTCCTTTGAAATGTAAAAATAACACCCAGCATAGTCAAGAAGCCCTGACTGCTGATCACAATGCATAAAATAGCAGGCACAGTCCAAGGAAAAGCATCTCATTCCCAAGGACATATTCTCATGTCCTTGGCTTTACAATCTGAGCAGCTACTAAATGCAGAGCCTCCTACTTTCCTCTTTTTCTGAGTCCTCCAGGGGTAACACAGTGCACCAAACACAACCTTAATTGGCCCACTCTGGCTTACCAGGGCCATCTGTTGTGGCTTCCAAGTCTGCCTCTTGGGTCTCTATTCCCTTCCCTGATAGAACAGGGATCCTTCATTCTGTCGCACATCCGCTGCATGCTAAATTTCTATATACATTCATTTCATTTTGAAAACATTTTTTTTCCTAAAATAGTTTTTAAAAAATCACTCAGTTCTTTGTAAAGACATTCGTATTAACTTTTCTATTGGAAATGTGGAACAAAATCACTTTTAAAAAATGTAAATAAGCAAAAACTGCAGAATACCTAAACAAGAAGTTCTCTTCATATTTGTGAATAAAGCAGGGTACATAAGAACACATTTAGCTTGGAATGGATTTTGTAAGCATTAGGAAAATGGGTTTATGATGTGTTTGTCTCCTTAGCCAACACACTGTACTGCCAAAATGAATATTGTAACTATCAGTGTCTGGCTTCCACTCCTGGAATCAGTATTTTAAAATAACGAGTTTCACTGTATATTATTTTGACAGTTATGCCTAATATCTCCTGTCTAAAGTCGTTATTGTTATCCAAGTAATCATGGGGCATTCTGCCGAGTTTACCTGCAAATAGTCTTTTCATGTTCTATCAAATATTACATATGTGCAAATTATAGAGTGCAAAACTCACTTTTTCATGAATTGAAGCCATGAGAAAACTGTAGTGTTAATTGTCTATAAATGGCATTCTGGAATGAGGAAAGTTATGTAATCTAGATAATACTTTTTTAAAAAATATTTTTTAATTTATGCATACATGAACTGGGGTGTAGGCCAGAGGTGTGGGGGTGGTGAGGGGATTCACCAGAGACAGAGGAGGGAGCAGAACAGGTGGACTGACTAAAATACACTGCTGAGGGGAGCAGTGGGCAAGGCAGGAGAGATCTGTTATGCCATTTGGGTAGCTCCCTGGCCAGGGATCGAACTTGTGCTGCAGTGGCTGAGGACACTTGTGCCACCAGGGAGGCCCAATCTAGATAATACTTATTAAGTGTATCCTATATTCTGGAATTGTTCTAAGTTCTTTGCATAAATTTACTCATGGTGTCTTTTGCTTTGACACTGTTTTGAAATAATTATGATTATGAAGAAAGGAGCAGGGGTGGGATATATGACAGATTCAGATAGTATTGAAAGTTCTGGGTTAGTTTTAGTCATAGTTTTGGTAATCTCCGGGTCCTCAGAGGTTATTATTCATTCTCTATGTCATTTGAAAGACTGACCTATGTCTATCCCTTGATGAGAAGTATTTCCCTATGATCAGGTAATTCCCACTAACGTGTTCATATTCTGACAAAGTTTCTCTATAATCTGCTTTCCATGGAGATTGACCTATATGTAGAGATTTACTTACCAAGGTTGTCCAGTCAGGAATTCACACACCACACCCCTATAAGCAGGAATGGTGTGATTTCATCACTGAGAGGCAGAAACACATTAAATTAATTGAAGCAATTAAATTCATGTAGTATTTGGGAAATTAGGGAAATACTAAGTCTCTTTCACAGTCAGGGAGCTATCAAATGAGTGTGTGATAGTCACTGTGCTTTAATTAATAGATTACACATAATTATAAATATTTGAAGTTTTATGTAAAATTCCCTTCAGATATTTGACCAAATTGGTATTTTGTAATTTGAACCAAGTGACTTTAGATTGAACTGTCAATTGGTGGCAAGCTATCTAAACTGCAGATTCAATGTTTTGAAGAGAAAATGGAATGCTTTTGGCATTTCATTTGATAAACCTGAAATCATATGTTAAGTGCAACTTTTGTATTTATGTTAAAAGATAAAATGTGGAAATAGAGAAGTAGGAAGGTAGGAGAATTTGAAGTTTCCTGCCATTGGGCCTTTGCTTTATTACTCTTACTCCTCTGATTGAAATCCACTAATACAAGCTCATATTTGAAGATACACATTTTGCAAATAGTTTTTATTTATTTTTTTTTGCATAGAAGAATTGGTGTGTAGACAGAGGTGCAGGAGATAAGAGGATTCACCAGAGACAGAATGGGGAGCAGAAAGGTCAGATTTACTGAAATACACTGCTGAGGGGAGAAGCGGATGAGACAGGAGAGGTCTGCTGCACCATGTGTGGGTAAGCTCCCTAGCTGGGAACTCAGTCAGTAGTGGTGATAATGCTGCAACTTAACTCCTACATCACCAAGGAGGCCCCACCATACAGTTTTAAAAATATATACTTTCCACTACCAAGGGAAAAACCAATATGTGTGTGTATACACACACACACACACACACACACACACACACACGTATATACTCATATATATTATATATGATCTCTTCTGTATGCTGATCCCATATGTAAAAATGTTGGTGTTTATTCTTTCTGAGAAATTATAACTAATAGTTAGATGAATTATTTATATATTATTATGAGAAAATCAGAAAATTAAAGTTTCTTAGAAATTTGACAAAGAGAAAAACTTAAGCAAGAAGAGGAAAGACTTCCCTAATTATATTCCAGAGAGGGTAGGTAACAAAAACTCAAGTCTTGAGATACCTATTCTACTAAGAATTCCATAGAATGTGAACATAGAATTCCACATGCAAAAAGAACAGAAGAAGGCCTCCCTGGTGGCACAACGGATTAAGCCCAGCACTATGGAGCTATCAATGTCCACGGCACGAGTTCGATGCCCGGCAAAGGAGATTCCCACATAGTGCAGCAGACCTTTCCTGCCTTGCCCGATGGTCCCCTCAGCAGTGTATTTTGGTCGATCTGCCTGTTCTGCTCCCCACTCTATCTCTGGTGAACCCTCTCACCGCCCCACACCTCTGGCCTGCACCCCAGCTTGTATGCAAATATAAATAAATCTTTAAAAAAAAGAACAGAAGAAAAGGAGAGAATTGGCCTATTGTGTATGAAATTCAGGGATCTTGTCAATGGTGTCTTTTAGTTAATTCATAAAATTTTCCAACATTTTACAACTGTTTTATTAATAATATTTCATGTGTCCCGATGAATGATATTGAGCAGTGGATGGATGCTGTTTGGTAATAAACTGGAAGCAATAAAAGTACAATTGGTAGAAATCTATCACAGTGACATTAAAAAAATGAATCCAAATACCTTTTTCTCTGTCTCAAATTCACTTTCAAATACTACGTTTTGTTTTTCATCAGTTATCTCACATCACAGTTAAATCACTTTTTTAGGGGAGCATTACTTATGCCTGCAGAACTGGTTCTATCACAGCTAAAGAGGGTCTGCAGTTATTAGTTGTTTTCTTTAATAGTAGATTCCAATTTGCTTTTCTTGACAGCAGAGATATTTTAAAATAAAATACCTTGCTTTAGAAGCTTTTGAGTCTATGCGAAAAACATTGTAAATCATTAATAAACCATCATGATTTTATTCTCTAGCATTTAATTTAATGTTTACTCATAAATTATGGCTGTAATGCATGATGACATATCAGCCAGAGATAGAAACACAAGGCTTTGGATTTCTCATTTGATTTTGCTCTTCATTTATTTATCAGAGGCTGCTCTTCCAATTCTAAATGTTGTGAATAGGAAGGCAAGGAATGACTAAGTTAAAATCTAATTAAAATGGAAATATGGAGGTTCTATTATCTTTTCTAACTTCATCATTAGCTATTTTTAACTCAATTACTCTAGGCAGTGACAGTGTTGATTTCAAATCTGTCAAATGCCATACTGTCTTGGGAAAAGATGCATCTACATTTATATAATAATAATTTTATTACACAATGTTGAATAAATCTTGCAGGTAAAAACACCAGTATTTTTATGATATTTAATATAAAGGATTTTTTTCCCTAAATAATGAGGTTGGATGTGATTGGTTGATTGAAAGGAAAACCTATTTGTATAAAAGTTTTAAAGCTGGCAAAACTTACTATCCCTTTACCATTTTATTTGGTCCTTTATCAAGCTTCATGTGTAATTTATATTACCTAAGTGGTTACTAAGAGATTAATATAGTCTTATCATTTGAGACCAAGCCAAGAATTTGTATGCAGGGAGGACTAGGTATTTACCTTAAAAATGTTATCACAACCATGATTTTCACTTAACAAAAAAGAGCTTTCCTTAAGATAGATAACTAGAACTGAGTGAAGTAATAGCCATGATTACTGGGTTAGCATTGTGTCATAGTTATATGCAGACATATAGAGGCACATTTTATGGTTTTTAATTTTTTTTATTCTAGAATAAGCTGTCAACATTGAATTTTAAAAGTTTCTATGCAAATGGTATGGAAATTAATGCAAGTATCACAAGGACATGCTAGAAAGAAAGTTCTTGTCACCTCCGATTCTTTCTTGATATCGTAGTCAAGAAAATTTATCAGAGTACATCAGGATAATCAGTATCATCAACATCAAGAAATATTAGCGAGTAGAAGGATATTTACTGACAATTATAAATTCAATCAACCATCAAGGGAAAATTTCTCTCTAGTTCTATCTATCTATTATCTATCAATCATATGCTACCTACCTATCTAGATAAGAAAGAGGGTGGGGAAGAAGAGAAATTAAGCAAATATAAAGGAAAAATATAGAGAGGAGAATTCCTATGAACCTCCATTAAGAATGGGATATCCATGGCCTCCCTGGTGACGCAACGGGTTAAGTCTCAGCACCATGAACCTATCTGCAGCCACTACAGCGTGAGTTCGATCCCTGGCCAGGGAGCTTCGCACATGGCACAAGCAGACCTCTCCTGTCTCGCCTGCTATTCCCCTCAGCAGTATGTTTCAGGAGATTCATCTGTTATGCTCCCCACTCTGTCTCTGGTGAATCCTCTCACCATCCCATACCTCTGGCCTACACCCCAGTTCTTGTATGCATAAATAAATAACTCTTTAAAAAAAAGAATGGGATTTCCAATAGCATTCTTAGCTCTTCAGAGCATTCCAATGACTGGTGCCCATCTACTTTAAGGACCCCCAAGTTTAAGATACCCTGGGTTTCAAGAGAGGATTCTACATCAGCTCATATTTAAGCTTATACTTGATCAAATGTATAAAAACAAAATGTTTGATAATCTAAAAAGAACTATTTTCTGATATAATTAAATAAGATGTACTGAAAATGCATTTCTATGATTATTATAAAATTATATAGTTTTCTAATCTGTTATAGCTGGGAGGATTTATGAAAGGCTTAGGGAACTTCATTTTCTTACATTTTCTTGTGAGTCCATAAATAGCTCAAAAAATGTGCAGAAAATGACCTGTTCACTGAGATCTTGGTTTCTTTCTTCTTCTTCTTCTTTTTTTATTTTGCATGAATGAGCTGGGGTGTAGGCCAGAGGTGTGAGCTGGGTGTGGGATGAGAGGATTCACCAGAGACAGAGTGTGGAGCAGAACAGATGTATTTACTGAAATACACTGGTAAGGGGAGTAGCAGGCAAGACAGCAGAGGTCTGCTGTGCCATGTGAGTCAGTTCCCTGGTTGGGGACCAAACTCAGACCATACCATTGATAGTGCTGAGACTTAACTCCTAGGCCACCAAGGAGGCCCCCTCTCTCTCTACCACTGGCAGGAGCATGAACTCATTCACTTGTCTGACGCTGACCTCTGACAATGCTGTATATATTGCTGACATTTCTCTATAGTTGAAGAAACATAAAAGTTGAAAACCAATTCCCTATGTTTGATATGTTCTGAAGAGATAGTTCAACTGACCATACTAACTTTGAGTAATTAAATTATTTCCCTCATCAACTGCATTATTTAACCTAACCCCATATCCCATTTAATTTTAGTATGCAAATTAACCCAGTGACTTCTTGTTAATCAAGGTTATTTGCCAAGGAGTCCACCAGTTCCAGGCAGAATTGATTGTCTGTAAGTAAAAATATCTGGTAAGGGATTAGAAAAAGGAGGGAAACACGAACCCCACATTGTATTGATAGTCGTTGATGTAATAATGTATTAGATACATGTCTCGATACCTGCTGTATGTAAAACTTTACATCTCCTGCAACAGACACTCTAGAAAGTATTTTTAATACAGTATTTAAAGGTCAGAATATTCTTAGCTGTCATAGCTAACTTAAAGAAGTAGAAAGATACTTCCACTATCAACATAAACTGAAGATAAATACCTTGTTCAGGAGCAGAAGTTGGGGACATTATGGTATTTTCCCAGTTGATTAGAATACTCTTAGTGTAGCACTATCAGAAAGAGTTATACCTTCTTCCTCTACTTTCTCATACCTGCTTCTCTCTCTTTGCCAGACGATTCATTCTATATTTGTCTTTTTTTTCATGTCTTTCATTAAAATGGTTTTCTTCATATAATGTGTGTGCATGTACATAACTTTTTCCTAGGAATTCTATTTCATTGCTCTAAAAATGCTGTTTTCATATGATTAAATTCTTTAGATTTTTCACTTTGATTGAAAGTATTATGCAAATAATGAAATCATTATCTTTAACTCCTTAGATTTTGTTTTCATGTCTTTTTAGATTGATTAGAAATACCCCCAGATCTATGAAATAGCAGTGATTATATTTTCCATTCTCTTATTTTCCTTTATATCAGTACATATACTTCTATTTAATTTCATGATTTAATATAATACTATTATTCATTCAAAATGCTATTTATATTAGCTTTAAAATTTTTCTCATTATTATAACATTCTTATAATTCTTAGCATCTCTTTCAATATCTTTGATGTTCTCCTTTTTAACTATCGTCTCATTTTCTTTCCATCTTTGTGTACTGTTAGAACATAGTCTCCATCATTCCAGTTTATCATGATTTTATCATCAAGTGAGCATATGATTAATGTTTGTTGACCAAAAGAATTGAAAATTAAAAAAAAAAATATATGTATATATATATATATATATATATATATATATATATATATATATATATATATATACACATAATTCATTTATGTTACTCTTGCACAGGACTGACCTTAACTGGGTTGTTTTTGTAGTAAGTAGCATTAAATAATCCAGAGTTTGGTAAATCCTTTGCCAATATTCTTAGATTTGGAGATTTTATGTTTATGACTCTAAACAGTGGTTTTTGTGCATTTCAAAAGGAAGTTGAGACACAACTACTGGCTCTGCACCATCACAAACTTAAAGAAATCTTTTCTTCATGAAAAAGTTAAACATGAAAGAAAAGAAAACCTTAAATGTATTTTTAATTTATTCTCATGGTTTATCTTTTCAAAGATAAATTGATGGAGCCAATCCTATTCTTATTTCACTAATTCTTTCTTCCTAATATATTTGGAATACGTTCCAACTATTGATGACATAACTGTAAAAACTGAAAAATTCTCAATTTCCTGCAATTAGTTAAAAGTGTTATAAGAAAGTTAGCATAGAACCAACTGTTTGCCCAGGCTAAACTCCAAGCAGACAAGACTGTTTATAAGGTCAAGGTAGAGAAGTAAATGTTTCCCAGACACAATTTGAAGTTGCACAATTTTTCTTCCGTCTCCCATCTCTTCCAGTGACTGTAGTGCTCCTCACCCATAGCCTTGCCCTAATATAATGATAGTGTAGATTATCTTGTAAATACAAATCACCTCTGTGTAAAGGTTAAAAAAAATCAAATTTGAGAATTTTATTCTCACAAGGCAAAATTGAGGGTTAAACCTGGAATGATAGACTGGAGGGGAAGGATTCTCAGCCAAATGCTTCTTCACTTCCCTGGACCCCAAAGTAGGTTCTGGTTTATGTTGCATCGGGATAGGCAAGGTTTCTCCGTATAAAAAAGGAGGAGTTACATTTAAAGCAAGTACAGTATAGAAACCATTTTGCAGGCGTCGTATTTGTGGGTATGGGTTAATTTTTTGACAGAATGACATGCACATTTTAAACTCAGATCATTATCTCCAGCAGATGCAATTGTGTGTGAGACAAAGAGGAGATAAAAATCTATTTTAAGGAAATGCTTATTGGTGAGATGCAGTTTGCCTTTGGGTCACTCTAGGTGGATGTCTGGGCTTTAGCAAAGGATTTCTGCTGATAAATAAAGATAGAGCTTATCAGGAGGTTTAATCATAGGTCTCTTTACATCAAGTCTCTTTGTTCTGCTGTTTTTGCCTCTGCAAATGTCTCTAGTTTCCTTTGCCCTAAACTTTTTCTTTTCTTTTTAATTTACTTATTTATGCATGTATGACTGGGGTGTAAGCCAGAGGTGTGTGTATGTTGGGTGGGGAGGGTGAGAGGATTCACCAGAGACAGAGTGGAGAGCAGAACAGGCAGATCTACTGAGGTACACTGCTGAGGTGAGCAGCGGGCGAGACAGGAGAGGTCTGCTGAGCCATGTGGGAAACTCCCTGGCGCAGGTATTGAATTCCCGCTGCAGTGGGTGCGGATAGCTTCACAGTGCTAAGACGTAATCCTTTGCGCCACCAGGGAAGCCCTACTTTTTTATTTTCATTCACATATTTGTCAGATGTAGTAGACTTATGGAATTAAAATTTTAAGGGAATATAGAAAAATTTACCCTATTAGATAAATTGTATATCATGTTATTCTGTCCTGCAAAATATTGAAGTTATTAGATATGATTAAATTTGGTTGTTTTTTTTTTTTCAGTTTAAGATAGGCCCTTTTTCAGTGAGTCAAGATTTTTTCCTTAAAACATATCACTTATTGATCTTGAAATTTTATAGGTCATTAACAGTGTAATATAGCCCAGGCTTAAATTAAATTGTAGTGTTTTAAACTGTTACCGAATAGAGACATGTCCTACATCTTTTTCTTCTTGACCTTTGTGCAATAATAAAATATCCTGTCTCCTTGGCACTTTTATTTTGAGGGTGTTCTCATCTTTTAGCTCCTGAGGGCACTTTTTCAGACCACCTCAAGTTTCCAAATAAAATTGCATGATTTAGGCATAATATTACCTGACAGCAGTAGAGAAACAGTCTTTTTTAAAGAATTTATGGATTTTTCAGAATGCTATCTGGGATGCCACCTCTGCCCACATCACTGATTCATGAGTTCATCTTTGGCAAGACAGCCACAGAATTACTTTTCCACAGAGAACTGATAACTTCTTAGGGGGAAACAGGGTCAGCCTGTCACTGGGTGAATATCATACAACATAGATCCCAAATGCTGTAACGGTATAAAAAGTCATCAAGTTCTTGCTGCTTGGATTTCATCAGACAGCAATTTTTACTCTGATTACCAAAATAGTTTTGTCTGTCTCTCAGCATTCCCCGGCCTGTAACTTATTGCTTTTCCTCTAAAGGGGATTTGATGTTCTGTCAATTTCTTCATTATTTATGACACTCTTTTTATCGTTAGCAACTTAACATAAACAAAAATATCTGAACCACCAAACAGCATCAATCTGTTTTTGACTCTTTGCAGAATTTTTGAAAGTCTATAAAGCCTTCCAACAGTTGATGACATTAGAGCAGATTCATAGCTCTATTTGTGTCTCATACTGTTGTTAATGTTTTTCAAACTCTTTTTTCTAATAATAGTTCTCTTTTGTTTAGAACTTGAGTCACAGGTGCCCAAAATTCTTCTTGACATTTGTATTACTACAGGTTTGATTCTTGACACATGTCATTTTGTTTGTGAGATTTAAAATATACTACTCAAAGTAACGGAGAAGTTTTTGTTTTCTGTATGTGATGGTAATATTTTGACCACTCCATAAAGCAATCCTAAAAGTAGAATGGATACTACTGATTGGTAACTTTATAAGACCTTAGTACTCAAAGGGTAGAACCACCCCACCTGGGGGTTTCTTAGAAATGTAGAGTTTTGGATCTCACCTAAAACCCAATCAGTCAGAATCTACATTTCACCAAAATTGCAGGTGATCTGAATGTATATCAAAGTTTGAGAAGTACTTTTTTACAAAACAGAATAGACTTCAGGTACTTGGTTTTATGTAATCTCCTTCAAAGCATTTTAAAGTAAATATGTATTATTAATCCCATTATAACTATAATGATCTAGTGCAGAAATTTTAAGTATTTCAAAATTTTGCAAGGTCACACAGAATGTGTATTAGTGTGAAATTTGGGAAAACATGTCAGAATTATAATTCAGATATGTCTAAATCATACAGAGAAACTAACTGTTCTTTGATTTATGCTTTTTTAAATACAGTAACCCCTTTCAAATGTGATGCAAGTGCTCTAAACATGTTTTGGGTGTCTTCAAGAGTTTAATAAGTCGATGACATAACTTGGAAAACTGAGAAATTTTCAATTGTCTTCAATGAATTAAGAGTTATAGGAAAGTGTATCGTATGGAACTAATGCCACCAGCACTGAAACATGTTCAACAGAATTCAGAACTTGCATATCTTAAAATTTTTATTTGAAGTGTGTAAATTTGATTTCATGCTTTAATTTATTTGTTTCTTAAGGCAACACTAATGCCAAGAATTTTTCTGAAATACCATAGGAAGGGCCTCCCGGTGCAACTAGTTAAGCTTGTATGCAAAAATAAATAAATCTAATAAATAAATAAATAAATAAATAAATCTTAAAAAAAAAAAAAAGGAAAGTAAACCCAGAAATAATGAGCAAAGGGGGATGCAATACAGATTCAATATGATTTTCAGTTTCTCATGACAAGGGCACATCTTCATTTCTAAACATTTGTCTTTAAGATTCCTTCTGTTTTTCTGGTCTTCTTTGATGAGGAATCTTTACCAGTGACTTCTATTTCAAAGTCATTTATAAGAATCCTTTAGAGCTGAACATCAAAGAATCCATTCAGCTTGCATCTGGGGGACAAGAAGAAGCATCCTAGTGTAACACTGAGGACATTGTATTATTTGCACATTTAACTGAAAGTTAAATAGTGATTCTTTTGATATCTTTATTATTTTGATATCTTGTTTTGAACTGAGTCCTCCAAGTTAAGTATAGTAAGTGTCAAATGCCTTTTTTAAAAACGCATATGTATTTGACTATCAAAACAGGACTTACCATTGGGGTGCCACATGAGTTTCTAGACCTCTGATTTACATGACTAATCAAGTGTACTTTAAAAGGTATTTTTTTAAGGGCCTCCCTGGTGGTGTAATGGGTTAAGAGCAGTGTTGTGGAGCTGTCTGTGGCTGCGACGCTAGAGCACTAGTTCGATGCCCGGCTGGGGAGATTCCCATATGGCACAGCAGACCTCTCCTTCCTGCCTGCTGCTCCCCTCAGCAGTGTATTTCAGTCCATCTGCCTGTTCTGCTCCCCACTCTGTCTCTAGTGAATCCTCTCACCCCCCACACCTCTGGCCTGCATACTAGCTTGTATGCAAAAATAAATAAATCTTTAAAAAATAGGTATTTTTTAAAGAGACATTTGTATTGGATGTTTTATGTGCCAGACAATTTTCTAAGCACTTAACAAATGTTAACTTATTTAGTGATAGAATTTCTTCATATGTCAGAATCAAATTCTGAAGGACTTTTTATGTGCTCCTGTCCTTTTAAATTTATTGACAAGATATTAGAATAAAATACTGCTTTAAACACACAGGGTTTATCCTGCTAATGTCACTATTTGCATTTTGCATAAATACTTTTGCAAAACCACTTTACCTAATGTTTTTGTTTGAGCTAACAGCTGGTTTCATACAGACCTAAGAAAGTGTAGGTTATAGTGCAATTTCACTTCTTTAAAGATTAAGAATATGCAAATGGCACTTTGTTAAGGCAAAATTATACTTGAAATGCTCATCGGACCCTTTTTAACACTCTTCTAAAATGCTAATTAAATCTATGCATGGCTGGTGGCTGATGAGAGTCAAAACATCTATAAATTTTATACCCAGCTGATCCTTAGGAAGATTTTATGTAAAAATAGTGGAGTTTGAAAGTAATGTGTAAGTTGGTAAATTGTGAAAACAGCTAAAACATATAAGCCTAGCCCCAAATTTATTTGGAAAACCTGAAGTAAATAAGTAAATCTTTCTCTCTCTACAAACTACTCTGTTTATTAAGTAATGGCTGTCTCACATGAGCAATACACCACCACTCTCATCTCAAAATACGCAAATTAAAATTATGTTTACCAAATTTGAAACGTGAAATTTATGAGTGAACTCTTAAAATGGCCTTTGGGTGGACATTTTCTCAATTTATTTTCAATAGCTTTTATTGAGGTGTAAATGACAAGTACATACAAGTAAAATGCATTAATTTGCTAAGTTCTGTTATATATTTGAGATATATATCTACTTATCAAGTATATATTTATATATAATCTATCAAATGTATAAATATAAATAATAACTCTCAATTACCAAAACTCTAGTAAATGTTACTTTGAACCATCAGTGTCATATTGTTTTTGAAGATATATTTTCAAAATCAAAACTGTGCTTATCTGTCATTACCTCTGTTGCCTAAACCACATCTTCTCCCTGTCACATACTCCTGAATGTCAACCTCTTTGAGGTGTACTTTTGAAAATTTGAGATATGAGTTGGTGGGATGAATTAAAGTTTAGATGAAGTCAGAGTTGGTTATAACCACTTAGATTTTCTCAAGCAGATTGTTTTTATCTTCTTTGGTTTACAATACTGATGGAAAGCATTAATCTTTTTCTGTTCTTCCATTCTATTAACTTTCTCTCCCCAACTTTTATCGTTTTTGCTTTAATCACACCTGACATGGAATAGTATTAATCTTTGATGAATGCAATCAATGATAAATAGTCAATTTAGGTTTTTACTACTATTTTATCATCTTGAAATGATTCCTGTTAAACTTGGTGCCATATTTTAGAATTCAAGTTTATTAATAAATGTCATTAATTTGGGGCTTTCTAAAATTAATAATAAATTTATTTTGAAGTTTTCATTCTTCCTGAATACTTTTGCAAGGGCTCTGTTGGAGTTCTTCTGTCTTGTAAAGGAAATTCATGTACCTTTTCTGATTCTGGGATAAGAATGAAAACCATTACTGGTTATGCTATAAATTCTAAAGTTACATTTTACCTTTTCATTAGTTCTCATAAAACTCTTCTTACTATAGAGCAGAAATATATAATGTAAAGAGTTTATAAAGCTAAAAATAAGAGTGATTGAAGATACCTTTTAAAGAGGACAATATATAGAAATATGGGTTGAGCTTCCAATGCCGCTGTTTTGAACTAGTTCTATCTATTGTGTTTAGGACTCCTAAAAGGTTAGTACCATCTAAAAGGTGGTATTATCTAATTTATTAAAGGGATGTCCTTAGAAGGTGGTACTATCTAATTTATTAAAGGGATGTCCTTAGATGTTTTGTGTTTTAACCACCTTCCTGTATATCCAAGATGTTGCCCAGTGTGTGGTTACTTCTTATAAAATTCATTTTTATATCTAAAAGACAGATTTCTAATCTACTTTCAAGATATCAAAGAAAATTTGGTGAAAATTCTTTTAATTGTTCCAAATTGTCTGCCTCTGAAACCATGACAAACTTTGCCACAGGAATACTTTGTAGTTAGATTTCATCTGATGTATACACTTGATTATATGTAATGTTCAATCCCATATGTATCTTATATCTTCTATACCTATTACAAATCCTTAATAATAAGCAATAATTCATTGCAGTATAACTAATTTGGCAATAGAAATTTGATTGTGTTTAATTTGCCACAAACTTCTTTTTGTCCATAGGTAAAGATGACAATCTTCAATTTTATTTGTTTCATAGGTTTGTTACTTTTTGCTTGAAAATTAGCTGTATCTGCACCATTTCACAAGTTTTAGAAAAATTTTCAAGTGTGTCTATGATATGAAAATGCCTTAATTATTTTTTTTTGCTTTGTAACAAACAAATCTGCTTTGAATCAGTGGTTCTTCAGAAAAAAATTTACAAAATTTCACAAAAAAAATTAAAATTTTTGTGAAAGATATAGATTGCATATGAGAAAATACATTATACCAATATGAACAGGTAATTTGGGGGACTTGATCAAGATTTAGATATTTATTTATATAATTTCAGTGCGAAAGATGACCAGTTTTCTTAAACTGAACAATGTGTCAGAAAAGAAAGATATCTATGAGGGAGGCATTCCTTTGCTGTGATTTAATTCTCGAAGAGTCTTCTTTCAGTTCTTTCATGGTGTATATGTGTACACACACACGCACACACACACACACACACACTTCATGTCTGTGCATGGGAGTGGGGTGGAGTATTATTAAAAGCACACATAATGTGGTTAATTTTAATCAAAATAGGAAACTTACAGTCATATCAAATTTTATTAAAAGAGCATACTTTGAACTAGTTTTAATGTATTGCTTTACTTACACCCTTGATACCTCTGGACATTTTATGTAGACGTAGATGATAAAGAGATATAGCTATCTTTGCATTACATAGATTTCAACATTTTCTGCCTTGGCTCATGGTTGTAGGGAGAAATAACTACTAAATATGTGCTGTATGTTTATGATGGCAAAGAAATAAAAGGATGATTGGTGGTGACTTGATCCTTTGTCAAAAGAAGTAACATGATGTTTATTATTATAAAGCTATTATTGACTGATGTAGATGTGAATATTAATATGTTGACATCTTAAGCATAATGAAGTAGTTTTCCTGGAGGTTTGTGTGACACTTGAGTCCACATTTGAGGGAGGAGTATTATAGAGATTTAATCTAAGCAATTCTTTCAAAGAGATGTTAATTTCCAATTTGGTAGCTCTGAATGCTGAAATAATAAAAATATGATTTAAAGATTTAAATGTAATATCAGAAAATTCCAATCACAGAAAAAAAAGCATAAAATAATTTGTAAAATGAAAAACCCAGTAACATTTTGAATTTGAAACAGTTTCTATAATGTCCAAATGCTGAACAATTGTATGTTGACTTCAATGAAGATATTCAAGAAGAAAGAAAAAACAGATGAGAGTGAGAAAGATTCTCTCCTTAGGTTTTGTCCCTTATGATTATGCTGCAGAGAAAAATAATCTGTTAAATAAAAACAGCAAGGTGATTGTGATAAGCAGTCAGTATTGGCAAACAGTATTCAATATTATTGATCTACATGTTCCAACATTTATTTCAAGAAATTTCAGGCCTCAGAAACACTCCTTGATAAAATGTTCCTCTGGAAAAAATATATTTTAAAGGCCAACTAATTATTGCCAGAGAGAAGAGGTAAGGGAGGTGGGTAAGTTGGCTAAAAGGGGATGATTACACAATGAAGAATAGACTTGGACTTTTACAGCTGACCTTACTGTAGCGTAGACATATACTGATTTTTCTATTGTGCACACACAAAAGTTACATAATACCGCAATGCGACGTTACTTTAAATATTTAAAAAATATATTCTTATTTCAGAGATTTACTCTACGGAATGCATATTCAGAGAATTTCTGTAATAATAAAATCTACTCAGGGCCTCCCTGGTGGCTCAGGGGTTAAAGTCTCAGCACTATTGAGCTGTCACCAGCTACTGCGGCATGAGTTTGATCTCCAACCAGGGAGCTAACCCACATCACTGGCAGACCTCTCCGGTCTCGCCCGCTGCTCCCCTCAGCAGTGTGTTTCATTAGATTTGCCTGTTCTGCTCCCCACTCTGTCTCTAGTGAACCATCTCAACCCACCCACAACTCTGGCCTGAACCCCACTTCTTGTATTTTTATTTATCAATCAATAAAAATAAATATAAAAAAATAAAATCTATTTAATTTTATTTAATCCATCTTTTCAAATGTTTTTTTATCATAAAACTTGTTATCATATTGATAGTCAAAATAAAGCAAAAAATATATAATTCAGAGACCAGATTCATATAAGCATAAAATCAAGTCCTTAGAATGTTATAAAACTATTTTCCTTAATGTACAAGTAGTAACTTAGATTTGTCTAATTATCACAGGTATTTTAAATGTTACCTATAACATTTAAAAAAAAAATTCTCTACAAATTTTATTTCTTTTACTCATTATGTAAATGAGGTCTTAGAAACTGGGCTAATTCTGGGGCCTAATGTTGTTCTCCTGTCCTCGTGTTTGCAGACACAGTTACTACCAAAGTGACTCAAAGGGCTTACTTCTTTTGTTCCAGACAAAATTAAACAGGCAAGAAAGACTTCATTCAAGACTATTGCTTTAGGAGAGAGAGCTAGAACTCAACTTTGCTTAAACAAAAAATAGAAGAGCTTTTAAGTCCTGGAGTGAACTGATGAGAAAAGTACAGAAGGACATTAGGAGCTCAGTCACTGTCATGAGGCCATCTGTATGTTCTGTTTGACCCTTGTAGGAAGCAGAATTCCTGTTCTCCCACACAGACTGGGAGATAGAGAATGACTTTTCCTGATAATTACTTTTCAAAGGGGGTGTCCTCTAGGTTTCTTGAGAAAGACATTCCTAGCTTATGAAACTGGCAAGACGATGGGAGAAGACTTACATCTCAAGAATAATTGAAGAATAATTTTCATCAGCCAATAATAATAAATCCATATAAATATGAGAATGATTCAAAGACAGTTCACATGCATACAACATAAATCATTGTTAATGAAACAGCTGCATGATGTAATGTGCAATGAGGATCGAAACCAATGCACGGCCAGTTTCAAATAGACAGAGAAAAATTTAAAATGTCAAGTTTCCTAAAGTCAATGCTCTAAGAAAAGGGAAGTATAAGGCCTATTAGACAGTAGAAAGTAGTCTAAAATTTAGTTGTGTTGGGCCTCCCTGGTGGCGCAGCGGCTAAGTGCTGCGCTGTGGAGCTGTTGGCAGCAGCGAAGCAAGTTCAACGCCCGGCCAGGGAGATTACCACATGGCATGACAGACCTCTTCTGCCTCGCCCACTGCTCCCCTCAGCAGTGTATTTCCATCAATCTGCCTGTTCTGCTCCCCACTCTGTCTCCGGTGAAACCTCTCGCCACTGCATGCCTGTGACCTGTACCCCAGCTTGTATGCATAAATAAATCTTAAAAAAAAAAATTAGTTGTGTTGAAGGAATATTAAGGCCATCTTGAACTTTCCCATTGCACAGACTGAAACTGTCCGTGCATTGGTTTGGATCCTCATTGCACATTACATCATGCAGCTGTTTCATTAACAATGATTTATGTTGTATGCATGTGAACTGTCTTTGAATCATTCTCATATTTATATGGATTTATTATTATTGGCTGATGCAAATTATTCTTCAAAAGATGCACATGAAATTTCATTCCAGGAAATACTGAATGATTTTCTTCTTCTTGTCTCATACGGTTTCTATAATAAAATAAGAATAAGGATTCCTCACTAAAGACAACACAAACAAAATGTCACTCTATTCAGAAAAATAAATAATCGGGATGATTTGAAAATCACTGGAAGGACAGCAGTAGGAAAAAAAATTGTCCGATAGAACCATGACTTGAAATTCAATATGAGGATTTACCTAAAGCAGGTGATTAATCCATAAAATAATTATTCAACTTTGAAACTTCAATGCATAAAAAAGGAACTTGACTTTATCAATCTTATTCTTTACAGTTGTATATTTAACAGAATATGTATGTGAGAATCTTTGTAAATTGAAATGGATCTTTTAAGTTTTGTTTAAAATTTCTGAAACTTTAGCACTAAGAAATGCAATCGAGGACTAATCTGTTACAGGAGATACACTTGCAAATTGATTGTTTTATATTTCAGTCATTGTAAGGACATATATGACTGTTAGAAATGAGGTTAAGATGATTTTCCTTAAAAAATGTGGATATCACATAAAAAGAGACTTGATGAAAGTTTTCCAATTATTTCTCACAAGGACATTTCCTGAACTATAGATACTGGCAAAATATGGGAAATGCTTTATTCACCTAAAGCCAGCAGATCTCTATGTAATGCTCCAGCTCACTGGGGCTATTTGGTATGTTCTAGAGCTCACTGGGAAAATCTACCATTTAATTCTTTGTGGGCTTCGTGGGACCGCATATACTAATGCATGCGGTGGTAGGCAGGATAGGCATTTGAACTCCAAAAAACGAGAAAAGAAATAGTGATCTTCAATTTTCCCAAGCTAATAGAGTTGCTCAAAAAAAAATCTATATTTAAGAACAGGACAGTTGGACAGATAAAATAAGAGAAAGGCTGGATTTTGAAAAGTAATGCAAGAATTATAAAGGGACTGTTATTTCTAAAAAAGAAGTCCGGTAGTGCTTGTATATTTAAATGGAACCACTTAAACACTGGATGGATGTGTAGAAGACAGAGCAGTTAATAATAGCAAACGTTTTGAAGCCGTTTACATGCGACATCCTCTGTTCAAAGTATTTTAAACATTTAATACATACTTCATAGCATTTTTATGGAAGCTGTGTTGTCAGATAAATCTGACGATCTACAGTGGGCCAGGGATTAAAACTTTATATATTGTTATTCATAATTCTTAAAACAGCATTCATGTTAATTAGACAATGCTTCTCATTTTCAAAATTAGAAAACTGAGGCGCAGATAAATGTAATGACTCTGTCTTTGGCATAGTCAAGTAAGATTGAAGACAGAGTTGTGTCCAAGCTCAAACTTTTATCACCTGTTATACCGGCTACCAGAATGATTTTTTCATTTCTTTTATTTGCTCATTTTGAAAGTCCTTTAGACACTCTTTAGTTATCTACCATGTGACATGTAATATCTGTCTTCTAGAGAAGTCTGTATGTGGTGCCTGCAGATTGCTGGAGTTGGTAATGTAGTCTGGATAGAGACAGGTTTCTGTGAGCTCTAATTCCTATTTCTCCCCTTCAGGCTGTTCTTTGACCCCTTGTAGCCTTTGCACATGTCTGGTTGACCAGATGCACTGCCACAGGACTTGTGCCTCTGAAGGCTGTCTCAGGGCCCCCTGGATGAGCCAAGTTCAAGAAGGGTAAGCTGGTAAGTCAGCACTGTACCATTTTTGTGAGAGATTGAGCCTCCAAAATGATGCTGACATGCTGATTTGGGGCGATGCTCACTCACTTCAGACAGTATGGGCTCTGGGCTATGACAGTGCTGACTTGAGATATGCTTATACGTTGGTGTTGTCAACTCTTACATGTTTGTGTTCTAACCACAGTCCCTTCCTGATGATAGCACCCAAAGACAACCCAAGTGGTGGCAGAAAGCTTGCACGCTACATTCCCTGTCACTAGTACTCAAGGCAGTCACTACAACTGCATGATAGGACCTACATGTTACATGTCAGAAAGTCTTATGATGTTGTCATTTCTGAGAGCTCTGAGGTGTTCAAGACCTGTTCTTGCACCAAGGTTCTTTTTAGACATACGTGTTTTCTCTGTCTGATCATAGTAATGATAATGTGATCTCCTAGATTAGTCTTAAGCTCTGTCAGAAATGAAAGGGACAGTATTTGTACAGATGGGACTGTTGTCCACATTTGGGTCCAGAGAACCTCTCCAGGCTTTCTGCTTTTGGCCAAACATAGAAGCAGCTGTGCCATCAAGATTAAAAGAAAACATTTGTTAGAATATAACAATTAGAGTCTAAACAGTTCTGGAGGGGATATTTTTTTTTCAGTTTTGTTTTGTTTTCTTTTTTTTTTATAAATATGTATTTTTATTGTTATTTATGTCTTTTACATTTTGTATTCCCCTTGGGTAACCCACCACCAATTCACCCATGATCCATCTCCATGGTCCCTTGTGTTCTTTTCTACTCCATTTTGTGCCCTTACCCTCCCACTCCCCTTGCCCCCCCCATCCACTGAGAGTCTCTCTCCTATTTGGTGTCCTTATAGTCCTGTTATAAGTGAAATCATTCTATATTTTTC
>PVIJ01014880.1:0-38774 GCA_004024925.1 Scalopus aquaticus
ACCACTATGAGATACCACCTCACACCTGAGAGGATGGCACACATTAAAAATACAGGCAACAACAAATGCTGGAAAGGATGTGGAGAAAAAGGAACTCTTCTACACTGCTGGTGGGAATGTGAACTGGTCCAGCCACTATGGAAAGCTGTATGGAGATTCCTCAAATTGCTAAACATGGAGCTCCCATACGACCCAGCAGCACGAGAGGAATTAACTCATCAAATATATACTGAGCAATAACCATGTGTAAGACCCTGTCCTGAGAGCTAGTGATACATCGCTGTATAAAACAAATGAGCCTTGGCCCGTACAAACCTTATGTTGTAAAAGGAAGTCCCCCAAATATACAATCAGTTTTGAATGGATCCTGCATTTTTCCTCTACTACTGTTACCCAAAATGCTAGATAAACCTCATTAACTTTATCACAATTAATTCTTGGCTTCTTTCTTTTGTGACAATTTTTTAAACTAGTTTGGATGATTTGTATGTATTTCCTGACCTGAGGGTATAATTTTGGAGTAGTCCTCATTTGCCCTTTTCAGAGCAAGTTTTAAAAAGATAATTTGAAAGTTGCATTGTGAAGGCATCTCGGATTATTTCTTTCATTTGTATTAATATGACTACATCCCCGTGGAAAAATGAGAAATAGAAAGAGGAAAAGGACTAATGATTTGCAGAAGTACATGCTTGAAAATGAAAATTACAAAACAGGAAGTTCAGCTTTTTTAACATGGAAACATTTACCACAATAATTATTTCTAAATTTCAATCTACATTATGGATCCCAGAGAATAAATTTATGAAATGAATTATCCTGAAAGCTGCTAGTGGATAATAAATTGCAATAGAAATGGAAAAGGCCTTTTTTCAGTCATTAACTGAATGGTTAACACCTGCATTCAAATCCCAGCTCTGTCATTTACAAACCAGTTAACATGCTGGGTATCCATGCTGTGTGACTTGGAGCAAGTTACTTAAGTGCTCTGGGTCTGTTTCCTTATCTGTGAAATGGTGATTAACACAGTATCTTTCACTTAGGGCTGTTAGGAGGATTAACATGCTATTCTATGTAAAGTGTTTAACAAAGTGCCTGATACACAGTAAGTGTTCAGTAAGTGTTAGAGATTATGAAGGGGAATCAGGCTATTACGTGGACTTAAGTTTGTTGTTTTTTTTTTTTGACCACTGGGAGCACAGGTTCTTTTTTTTTTTTAAAGATTTATTTATTTATACATAGAAGCTGGGGTACAGGTCAGAGGCGTGGGGCGGCGAGAGGGTTCACCAGAGACAGAGTGGGGAGCAGAACAGGCAGATGGACGGAAATACACTGCTGAGGGGAGCAGCGGGCGAGGCAGGAGAGGTCTGCCGCGCCATGTGGGAATCTCCCCGGCTGTGTGTCAAACTCGCATCGAGTGCTGCCCACAGCTCCATAGCGCAGCGCTCAACTGCTGGGCCACCGGGGAGGCCCGGACTTAAGTTTTTATTTTTGATCATTGAACACTTTTGGAAACAGTTATCAGAAACAGTTGGTTGTCCAGGTACCAAGTGAGCCAGAGTGGCAATATTTAGATACTGAAGGGAATTCTACTTGGGTTTTATAACTATTTCAACAGACAAAAAGGCATTAAAAAAAACCCCTAATTTCAACATTCATCAGTCTCCTTAAAAGTTAACCAAACAAAGAGCGGATTCAAAAGCCTCCTTGGAAGATGATCAGAGTTCTAAGAAGCAGATTCTAAAAGTCATGAGTCAGTGGTCCCAGAAAACGGACTCCTCTGCAGAGCAGAATGTCTGTTCTCTGAAGACAGTTCCTCCCAACCTCTTCAGCTATTTTCTGTCCCTTTATAGCTACACTCTGCTACTTCAAACACAGTTTAGCAGGGTCACTTTGGTACCCAATCCTGTCAGCTGGAGTTCACATTCTAGAAGAGATTGTTCCCTTCTTGGCATTGACTACAATAACAATGAGATCGTCCCTTCTCAAAACATCACATTGCCAATTGGTACTTCTGTGGAGGCTGGAAGGCTCAAAGTCTCTGGAACACTGCTCTGACCACGGAATTATGCTTACTTGAACAAAAATTTGCTAGTTACCATTAGCTGCACATTTAGAAATATAACTGTTACTTCATTCTTATGAACAAATATATCCTGGAGAATAACATGGTATGGAGAATACCATAGTTACTCAATACCAATCATATCAATTTAAAAATAAATGCACAAGTTCCTTTCTTTAAGTAGGACTTTTGTTGCTTCTTTTTTTCCCTGAAATTGAATTTTTATTCTGCTTCTATCATATGATTTTATGCTATATTTCTTCACTACAAAAAAATATGACTCAAAATTGATTTTTTAAATTCCCATAATCCTTAATCTTTAGTTTTAAAAAATTAATCATCGTGTTATCTGCCAATTAGTATTTGGATGCAATTAGCCACAAAAGTAGAAATAGAGTAGACAATTTGACAAATAGTTATGAAATACTGAAAGTAAAAAATTATTAAAAATGCAGTTTTTAAAATAAAATGGCTAGGAGTTTTTTCCCTAATTTATTTATATTTCTGGATGAATGTTAATTCTACCAAGAGATTAACTTCAACATCAAGTCTGTTTTCATTGTTTGCTCCTACTTCATATAAGTAGGTGGGAATTGAATGCATTTTGTTACAGGTACAGCACTCAGTTCTTTTAACTGCTTCTGAGTTACATGTCAAATATAAGATTGTCATATATCATAAAAAAAGAATTCTAATAGCTGACACTCAATTAGATACTCCTATTTTGTTGGAAGCAGAAAACTGAAAACTATATGCCATACTAAAGGATTTGTTGCCTAATCATTAGAGTCCCTAACTTTCACAGGAGCAATGATAATAAGTCTAATGATTCTGTTTAGACACCCCAGAAATGCACTATTATGCAAGGGAAATGCACTATAGCAATATTTAGGATGGAGGAGAGGTAAAGTGATAGAATTCGGCAAAGGCAGGCTGAAAAGGGGTCAGGAGAATTAGTTTTATCTAAGGGTATATATGGGAATTAGGATCTAGAAATTGATTTTCTTCGAGTTCTTGGTTCTGGTATACCTCTTGTGAAGGCTATGCTTATTCCCAGTATAACACAAACCCAATTTGAAGACTGTTCTGAAGACAAAGTCCATTTTTTATTAGTTGTAATATTCAAACTCATGTTCACTGAAAAATTTCATAATATAGAAGTACACAGAGTAAAAAGTAAAAATTCCTTTCATGTATCTTCAACTGCAATGCCCAGGGATAGTCACTTTTAAACAATTCGATATAGAACTGCTCAGACAATTTGGGTCATTTTTCTATATACACAAAAGAGTGTTTCATTTAACACAAAATCTTGAGCTGGTTCTGTTTAGTTGCCACCAAGGATAAGTGTGGAGAATTTCCTTCTGTTCCACCATAGTCCTGTAGGAGGCTGTCTTAGGTTGACTGGCCTAGAAACAGACCTTGAGTTGAAGACTCATGTGCAAGTGATTTATTAAGGAACTGCTCCTAGGGAAACTGATAAGGTACTGAAGGAAGCAGGGCAGGAAGGGTAAGAAACTTAGCATGAAATAGAATCTTTTTTGTTTTTGTAAATTGTGCATTGAGGAGCTATTTCTATCCTATTATATATGGTTCAGTCTCAGTCTTTTAAATAATCAGTTTCCCAGTATTCTATGATCTCGATATGCCATATGTTTAATCTTTATTGATGTTCCTAAATAGTCAGACTCCAAATTTTCACTTTTGAAAATAATTCACAAAACATCCATTTTTGGGGACACACATGTGATTATTCTGTAGGAATTATTATTAGGAATTGAATTTTCTGGGTCCAGTTTATTTAAAATATTGGCAACTGCTACCAAATTGTCTTTTAAAAAAATTACAATACTGTATATGACACAGAAATACAGGATTTTTAAAAAATACATCATTAAAATGAACAACATACTTTATCCCTCATACCTTTGTAAACTCTCAAGTCACTAGTAATTAAGATCTTTGGGGGAAAGTGATAGCATAATGATAGTCTAAATTACAAGTGAGTTTTTTTTACATATATATTTAGTGGTAATTTGTTTTTCTTTTGTGAGTCATTTGTTTATGTCCTTTGCCTATTTTTTTTGTCAATTTGTCATTTTCTTATGTATTTAGCATTATAAAAATATTATGGATGACAATTCTTTGATTGATATTTGTCATAATAATTCCCCCTGGTCTTTTTCCCTTCCTTTAGCTATGCTATGCTTTCTCTCTTTAAAAATAATGTTTAATGAGGTAAAGTTGGGAACAACAGAAAATTGGGTTTTGTTTTTTCATCCAACTGGCCACTCTGCCTTTCAGTTGACGAACTCAGTCCATATAGGGTGATTATTGATACATAGGGATTTCTTATTGACACTTTGCTTTTAGTTTTCTGGTTCTATCTAATTCCTCATTCAGTTTTTTTTTTGTGAATTTTCCTCTCTTTGATTTAGATTCCTTTGCAACTCAATATTTCTTTCAGTATTTCTTATAGGAGAGGTCTAGTGTTGGCATAATCCTTCAGTTTTTGTTTGTCTGAGTAGACCTTTCTCTCTCATATCTGAAGGAGAGCCTTGCAGGGTAGAGTATTCTTGGCTGACAACTTTTATCATTAAATATTTTGAATACATTGTTCCATTCTCTCTTTGCCTATATGGTTTCTCTTAGATGTCTGATATCAGTCTTACAGGATTTCCTTCATAGGTTATCTGCTTTTTCCCCCTAGCTACCTTCAATATTCTTTCCTTGTCTCAAAGGCTTGGTAGTTTTGCAACTATGTGTCTTGATGTAGGTTTTGTTACAATTAGGTAACAAATTAGGCTTATGAATTTGTATATTTAGTTCCTTTCCCCAGTTTGGGATTTTTTTTTCTATTCTTTCAATGAATAAAATCTCTATTCCCTTCTCTCTATCTTCCCCTTCTGGGATACCAATTGTACTTATGTTGCCTTTCCTAGTGGAATCCAACAGTTCCTGGAATGTTTATTTTTTTCCTTTGTATTTCGCTTTCTTCTTCCACTTGGGTCTTTTGTATATTATGAACTTCAAGGACACTAATTTGGTCCTCCATTTGTCTAGTCTTCTTTCATAGCTTTCTGTAGAACTTAAAAAAAAAAACCCAACTCTATTGAACTTCTTGCATCATGCAACTCCCTTATTTTCTTCTTTAAATCTTCTATTTCTAATTTCTGTTCATCACTTTTATTTCTCAAGACATTCATTTTTTCTGCATTTGCTGCATTTCCACTCCATTTCTTTATCATGGTAATTTTGAAGTCTGTCTGATAGGAAGATAAGATCTTCTTATATTTATGGTTGGGTTCTGTAGAGTTGTTCCATACTTGTGGTGACATATCTCCTTGAAGCCTCAAATTGCCATGTGTTGCATTTTTTTGGTCTGCCCACATTGTTGTGTTATATCTCCCCCCTGCAGTTCTGTACAATCCAGAAATAGCAAATTGAAAACTTCAGGGGAAGCTGCTGGGTGCATG
This sequence comes from Scalopus aquaticus, assembly GCA_004024925.1. Taxonomy (NCBI): domain Eukaryota; kingdom Metazoa; phylum Chordata; class Mammalia; order Eulipotyphla; family Talpidae; genus Scalopus; species Scalopus aquaticus. The sequence goes on from PVIJ01014880.1 coordinate 5,539, forward strand.
TTAGTAGTGGGGGGAGGCAGGTACCACTCCTGATTTCCCATACTGGCCACCAGCAACCAGAAAGCCCTTTGTTAGCAGACTCCGTTCACTGTAGTTACTGGACACAGGTCCAGAGGTCCTTTGGGATTGGGGGCGGGGGGATGTTGTATAATCAATCTTTCTGAAACCTGTGGTTTAGAAGTCCCTGTCAACAAGTTTATGCGTGTGATATGCCTAGAGGTGCTTTCTCTACCCAACAATGCAGTGAAGAAGGTGCTGAAATAGTGCCAGTTCTAGGGTAGCCCTTTGGTTGACTCCACAAGGTGGGCATAGAAAATGCTGCTGGGAAGGGGCCTTCCTGGTGACGCAATGGGTTAAGCACAGCACTATGAAGCTACCCAGAGCCATGGCAGCATGAGTTCGACACCCGGCCAGGGAACTTCCCATATGGCACAGCAGACCTCTCCTGCCTCACCCACTGCTCCTCTCAGCAGTGTACTTCAGTCGATCTGTCTGTTCTGCTCCCCACTCTATCTCTGGTGAATCCTCTCACCACTCCACACCTCTGGCCTACACCCCAGCTTGTATGCATAAATAAATAAATCTTTTTTAAAAAAAGAAAATGCTGCTGGGAAGAATGAGTTCACCGTGGCCTCTTGCAGTTTCTTTCCAGGTGCAGTTCAGAGGTCCAGAGGAGTAGGTGTCTTCCATGGCTCCCTGGGGGCAGGCAGAGACAATCCTGGGAATCTAGAGATGGTACCAGGGATGACCATGTGACTCTCTCCACTGCTGAACCCAGTCCCTGGACACTTGGGTGTCCTTCTCTGTACCAATGAATAGGCTATGCTCGACTGAGAAATATGCACTCTCCTTTTCAGGCCAGGACTGAGAGAGAATCTGGGGGAACCAAAAGGTAAAGGGCTGGTATCACTCCAGTGTGAACTGTCACCATCCTGACTTAGTATATCTCATTTTTTCCCTAACCTTTCCATGGTTTTTGGCTCTCTTCCTCGCTAAGACACTGTTGCTTACTTTTCCAGATCCATTCCAGATGTGTAGCTCCCACCAGATGCTTATCGTCGGTATCCCTGAAGGAAGCAATGACTCAAGTATCCTATCTTCTTCTATGTCCTCTTACATGACATAAAATTTTTAATTTTTCTGTGGCAAATTTCACCAATTTTTTGTTTTATGCTCATTGCCTTGAGCAAGAAGGTCCTCCAATATCAAGAATATGAAAATGATCTGCTATATTTTCTTCAGGTACTTTTATAGTTTTATTTTTAATTGTAAGATATTTTCAACCATTTGGAAGTTATTTTTGTATACAGTATGAATTTTTGTATGCATTATGTATACAGTAGATGGCATACTATTTTTTCCCAAATGACAGACACTTGTAACAATACCATTTTTAAGAAAGTTCAATTTTTACGCTCCTACACTGTTGGTGGAAGTGTAAACTGGTTCAACCTCTATGGAAAGCCGTATGGTGGTTTCTCAAACAACTAAAAATGGAGCTTCCATACGACCCAGCAATTCCACTCCTAAGAATATACCCCAAGGACACAAAAACATTAATCCAAAAGGTCACATGCACACCTATGTTTATTGCAGCACTATTTACAATAGCTGGAACATGGAAACAACCCAAATGCCCAAAAATTGATGACTGGATCAAGAAGATGTGGTACATGCACACAATGGAGTACTATTCAGCAATCAAAAATTATAAACTAACACATTCTCAGCAACATGGATGGAGCTAGAAGGGATCATGCTCAGTGAAATAAGCCAGAAGGAAAAAGAAAAATATTGAATGGTATCACTTATAGGAGGAATATAAGAGAGCCAAACGAGTAATCAGAAGGAGAAAACAGCATACAAAACATAAACAAAAGCAAAAACTAGCAAGCAACCACAAATAAAAGATGTTCTACTGGGAACGGGGAGGAAGAGAGACCAAAATAGAGAGAAAGGAGCACAAGGGACTATGGTGATGGTTCACAGGTGAATTGGTGGTGGGAAACCTACAGGGGATACACAATAATGTAAAGGATATAAATTAAATAAAAAAGAAAAAATATAATAATAAAAAAAGAAAGTTCCTTTTTTAAAAAAAGTGATTGAGCTCCCTTACTACATTCAAAATTCTGTGAGGGCAGAAATGAAGGGCATTTTGACAACTGTTATATCTTTAGAGCCTTACACAACCCCTAGGTCATCATCAGTTTTCAATGTTTAGATAAGTAAATCTTTAATTGTGCAATAAAGAAATGAATTATATTTATTATTTGATTTCTTAACATTCTGGAAGAATAAAATATTACATTACCTTTTTAAATTAGAAGCATCTGCTTTCTTATAGGAGCATAATGCTACTTATTTGTATTAAAATAAAGTAGAACTTCTTCCTGAAAGCAACTTCTAAATTTCCATGTAAGGTAAACATCTTTCAGGTAACAAAAAATCAATTAAACTTTCAAACTAACAATTAACAAAATATGTTCACTGTAAGCCTACTATGAATAAACCCTGTACTATGTTTGATATTTCAGAGGAATATCTGAAATACGGTTTTTGTCTGTAGTAAAGTCATTTCATACCACCTCGCATGTAATAGTGCTCATTAAAGATTTGTCAAAGAATGGTCAAAATGAATAAACTATGACTTTGAAACAAAATATTTCCATATGTAAGATTTAAATTTAAGCACTTATTTTGAGAAATATTTCAAGGGCAAATTATTCTGGTGTTAATTGTTATATTTTATACATGATGGTAAATATGCTATCAACAGCATTCTTTGTCTTAAGTGACCTATGGAATACTGGAATCCAGTGAAACACATTGGCAATAGAGATTTAGATATTAATTGAGACAGGTAACTCTGAAACTTCCGACTTTTTGAAGGAGAGCCTTGACAATAACAGTAATTTGTAAAGATATTGTAATATGGACTACTTTATATTTACCCTAAATTTATTAAGTACAGAGCATATATTTTAATGTAACTTAAAGTATATTTATACTTTCATATTTAAATGCATAATATCACAAAGCAAATTTTCTATTAGCTGTTGACATGCAAAATTGTATGCATCTATATATAATTTTCCTATTTCTATTTTTCAAGAAGTGATTAATTAGTGCTCCAGCCATAAAGCTTCTATTTTCCTTGTCAATGACAATCTCAAGGCCTCTGAGCTGCCTCTTGCATGACCTTGGCTTATAAGCACAAAGAATAGCAACCTTGAAACTGGCATCAATAAGATTCATTCTACAGAAACCAGATGCAGCACAATAGAGAAAAACCACACATTTAATTTTAAGTTTTTACAGAAATTGCTTTCAATATTTCTTTTCCTTAAAGACTTTTAAGTGCAAACACCCTTTGTCTCACGAGGGGCAATACTGCCATTCTGCCACTGAACACGGGCCAAAGCCATCATTGGGAGACCCTATTGCATTGTTCCCTTTGATGGACACAGGGCAGCTGGGTCAGCACAACCCTGGGAGAGAATAACACAGCTGGATGTGATCACTTCATGGAGAAGTTTTTATTGAGCGGATCCTGTCTATTATAGCATGAAGAAAAGTATTTCATTAACATTTGAACAAGAAGACTATGAAGCTATAACAGAAGCATGCAGTTCAAATGGAGATGCATACATTCTTTTCTACTTGAGGGGAGTTGTTTTCCATTGTCTTACATCAGTGTTCATTTGAAGGTGAGTTCCATGTCTGTCCTTTGCCCACAGAATTTAATGGCTTATTGTTTCTCCCTTCTGAGGTGAGAATGCTTATATTAATGGCGGAAACCATCTGGTGGAGTGGGGTGGAAGGGCAGTGGATGAAGACTGAATAGGGAACTTACTCTTAGCTGTTAATCTGTTTTCTTTTCTGTGTCATGACTACTTAACTAATCTCTTAAAATTAAATCACAATATTAAGTTGTCATTCAATTTTCATTTTAAGTCATGCTATATTTATCTTAAAACTTAAAGATTTTCTTAACAAATGTGTGACTATAAAAACTCTTCTATCCTCACATACATTCCTATTGTTTCCTTGCAGATAAATAAAATCATTCGTATTTAGATACCCAAATCAGGAAGAGTTATATTCAAAACATGGACAGTATGTGTAGTAGGATTTAAATTGCTGGTTTTTAATTTCAGAAATGAAAGAAGCATAGCCAGTATTTTTTCTTAGTACAGTGGTATAATGGTTGATACTTAGATATTGGCTCCCTGGGAACAGGAGAAGCCCAGATTCATAGACAGGTTTGCAGTAAATTCTGTAGTTTAAATATTCCCACCATAGTCTACTTCAAGCTACTGGTGAGATGTCACTGAAGGCTTGGTTTTGGATTACCTGGCCACAGCTGGCCCTTTGAGTTTTTGCCAAGAGCTCAGACACTCCGCTGCCTTATATCTTGCATCTGCCTCTCTCTTCTACTTCAATACTCAATTGTTACTGTCTGCCTGAAACACTACAATATTAGAAAGTCATAATTTCTTTGCCCCATCCCTTTCTCAGCACTCATTGCTTGTATCAGTCAATTAAGAAAAATCACACTGAGTCTCTATGAGAAATTCCCTGGGAAAAACACTTTGGATCTATAGAAACATAATTCAATGTGTTGTCATTCCCTCCACATTGCTTATAAGCTAGCTAGAAAGACAAATACATGCATTGTGAAAATTCAAAGTTGCATGAGAAAAATATCAAAGGAGTGGTTCCAATGTAAACTGCTCAAGGATTGCAGAGGAAGAACATATGAGGTTGGCATGTTAATAGTTTTAAAAAAGAAAGATGTATGAAAGATCTCAGAGATAGAGGCCCAGTGAATGTTTGTTTTGAAGGCCAGTTTTTCCTCCACTTCCTGTTCTTGGACATTTTGTGTTGTATGAATGGGAAGCAAAACTTATTTCCCAGTACAAATGCTGAAAATGCTTGATACTTGATTACCCAGCAGCCTCTGCAACTAGGATATGTGCATGTGACCTCAGCTCAGCCAATTGGGTACACCCACACCAATGTTTAAACCTGTGGCCTAGGAGCTAAGTCTTAGCATTATCACCGCTATGGCCTGAGTTTGATCCCAGGCCAGAGGGCTAACCCACGTGACACAGCTGATCTCTCCTGTCTCACCCGCTCTTCCCCTTAGCAACGCATTTTAGTAAATCCACCTGTTCTGCTCCCTACTCTGTTTCTGGTGAATCCTCTCACCCACCCCGCACCTCTAGCCTGCACCCCAATTCTTTTATGCAAAAATAAAATTTAAAAAAATTAAGCAAACAAACCTGGAGCAGGTGCCCAATAAGGCATACATGGGTTCTATTTTGCAAATGAGCAGTAGCTGAAGCAGCAGCTGAACAGGGTGAGCCCTATTGACAGACCATGGAGACAGTGATGCTGACGGCAAGACCTGGGGTTTTATGTCCCAGGATGCTGCAGTGATGAAGCTGTGAATCCAGTTTTTATTAGCACACATGCTACTCTCACTAGACTTATGGGATGTGATGTCATTGTGGCCTTGCCTCTCAGATTGTCTCTATTTTGCTGTCTCAGTTTACTCACCTTCCTTGTTTTCTATAGTCCATGTGAACTCAACCAGAGCAAATCTCTTGCTCACAACTAAGGAATCCTGATAATGGGGGGAAGAGAGGCTGAATGGGTAAAATGAGCAAACAAGTGGAGTCAGGAGTCACGTTACCTACCTGTTTCAAATACTTCAATACTAAACAAGCACTGAAGGACAAATTCTAATTTCTATACTCTACCCTTCCCTTTTAGCTGCATTTAGCTGATCTTAAACACACCGTTAACTGTACTATGAATAGTTCCACCTTTGTACCTCTGCTCATTCAGCTCCCTGCCATCGATGGTCCCTTCTTTCCACTTAGTCTAATTAAGTTTTACCTATTTTTAAAGGTCTTGATGAAACATTGTTCGATGCCAAATCTTTCTAGATTACCCTGATTGATTAATATCTTTCCCTCCTCTGTACATTCATAGTATTTACTGCGTTAAGAAGCATTTACAATGGATATTTTGATACTCTGCATGGTTATTTAACAATCAGCAAATATTCATTTCCCACCTCTCCCACTGTGGGTGGAAAATACATTGTGTTCCCATGGATGCTGTTCTTGACCCATGTGACTTGGCAAATAGAATGTAAGCACAAGTCTAAGAGTGTGGTCATGGTTTAGCTTGTCTTTTGTGCTCCTGGGAGAAGTTTGTATCCTATCTAGCTGCTGGGAAGGCAGACCCAAATCCAGGTTGGACTGAATCCTGAATCTGACTAGCAGACCAGTATAGCTTTGAGTTGAAAAAAAAAAAAGCTTGCTCTTTTATATCACTGAGATTTTGAGGTTGTTCTTTTCTGCAGTCTTATTGCAACAATTGCTGATACACTATCTCTCACTTTCACATTTTCATGTGTCTGTTCTTTCTTGTTTTAACTAGATTACACATTCTTCACGGCATCGGTCACATGCTATCCTCCTTTGATATGCACACATCCAGAACAATGAAGAAATATGATTGGTAGACATATGTTCAGTCACTCATTCATGAATGTTTATGGAACTCCTACTTTGTTCCATGAAGTCATTTTTGCAGATGCAAGGGATAAAGGTGAAAGTTACATCTATTCTACTGAGAGAATGAATAGGCTGATGATGGAAGGGAACAAAAAAATGGTCTAAAGGTAGTGGACAAGTGCAACACCAGAGGAGTACACAGAGACCCAGAGTAAGCTCAGAAATGGCTCATCACTCAATCTGGTACTGGGTTACCCAGTGGAGAAGGTGTGTAGTAACATGTTAGCAAAGAATTCATGGAAGAGGCAATGTTTAAACTAAGTCCTAAGAGAAGATCTGTCAGGAGAACAATATGGAGATTCCTCAAAATACCAAAAATAGAAATTCCATATGATCCAGTTATTCCACTTTCAGGTATTTATGTGAAGCATACCAAAACATCCCTCTCATTTGAAGAGATATATGTACCCTTATGATCATTACAGCATTAATTACAATAGTCAAGATATGGAAACAGTCTAAGTGCTCATCAACAGAAGCTTGGATAAAAGTATGGTATATATACTCAACAGAATACTATGCATCTATGAAAAAAGATGAAATACTGCCATTTAAAATGACATGGACAGACTGGTCTAGAGGGTATTATGCTTAGTGAAATATGTCAAATGAAGCAAGACAAACAACATATAATCTCATCCATGTGGTACATTAAAAAACCAAACAAGCAAATGAACTAAATAAAACAGAAGTAAATTTTAGATTATAAGATCAAATTGGTGGTTATCAGAAGGGAGAGGAGAAAGGAGGTTCCTCAGTTGGGTAAAAGGGGTGAATTGCATGGTGAATGAATGAATTGGACTTTTATTGGTGAACTTAATGTAGTCTATACTCATGTTGATTTACAACGATGCACACCCGAAATGTTATAATGCAATGATACTTCAACAAATTTTTTTTTAAAAAAGAATTGTTCAACATGAGGGTCATGCTCAAAATATGGATAATAAAAACATAATAATATTTAAATTATCAAATAGTCATTTGAAAGAGAAAAAAAGAGAAAGCTTTACTTTTTGCTGACTCTAGGAATGCGAAGGAGGTCAACGTAGACCTGAGAAAGATGACTAAATTCCTATTGCCTTGTCATAAGTAAAGGACCCATTCTATTCTATTATTATTGAAATGGATAAGACCAGGGTAGCGGCTAAGAGGACAAGAGCGCTTACCCCACACAGTGGAAAATTGCTGTAAGTATGTAGAAGGGCTCAACCCCAGGGTTAGTTTAGTCAAGAAATTAAATTAAGATTAGTCTAAAGTCACACATTTTGACAAGATCTCAAATGATTTCATTTCCAAGTACCCCAATTTTCTTCTAGTGATGATAATCAATTTGCACTGTCCTCTTTAAAGTACAATCATTACGTTTCATTTGATTTGATTGTCATGTATCAAGGACATGATTCTTTTCATATTGCTATGGAGCTGAGATAGAAAATTTGAAGACACATTTCTAGATCCTCTAATGCAACCGTTCACCACATTTATGTTCTGTCTCAACAATGGGTTCATGAGTACATACTGGCCAATGTGAGCTCAGTCACTAAGGCATCACACTGTTCTTTCCCCACTCTGGAAATTTTATCGTGCATATGCGAAAACTGTTATAAGAATACACTTGAATTGCTTCTTGTTTCTATAAGCAAATATGTTCTATTCATGGGCAATATTTGTTGTTGGCATGCTCACTGTATTAAACTCTCTCCTACATCCCAAAGGTAGATATAGCAATATTTCCCAGACTCTCTTATTAACAGGGTTTTAACTAGATTTCAACAGTGAGAAGCACCAGCTCTTGCATGGTATTTAAAACTGGAAGAGGACAGTCATTATTATCGGATGGGACAGGCAGACAGCTGAGCTTCTTAGTGGTGACTTGGATTTTCTGAGGTCATTATAAGATTCACCCACTGCAACTGCTGCAGTTGGCTGGGATCACTGGTCAAAGCTTTCTCATGATTCCTCCATTCCCAAACTTGCTCAAAGCCACCTTCCAGCTCTTGGCTCTGCTAGCCCTTCCATGGTCACGTGCACACTACTATCTATATTAAGCTTCTCCTTCTCCAGGCAATTTGATAGGCTTCAGATTATCACTCTTGCCAGTTTAAAGGCAAGTATATGAAAGATGAGAAGAAAATAGGAGAGAGAAATGAGAAAGAAAAGACAAAGTTAAAAAGGGGGAAACGTACAGGAAGCTTCCTGAGATCTCAGGAATGCTTTTGCCAAACATATAGTCTCTGCAGGAAAAGGGACTTCTATCAATCAGTGTCCCAGCAGGAAAAAGATGGCATTCTCAGATTCGATACTTTCAGGAGGACTTAATATAATAAGGGGACTGTTTAAAAAGCAACGGGTAGGTGAAAGGGAAGCAAGTGCTAGTAAGCATCCTAACGCTTTCATTACCTTGATGCCATTGCCTTATTCAGGCAAGGAGAAGGAGCAGGAAAGTTGCTTGGGGAAGGGAAGATGACATGAGCTGTGACTTTATGTAAAAGTGACAGCCAGCCCATGGCAACCCTACAGGGAGAGTCCAAGGAATACATACTCTGCCCTCAGTCTTCTACTTCCTTCTTATACCCTTGTGATCTTCCAAGCATTAGCAAAATCCAACCACAAGCCAGAGGGCAAAATAACCTGTGGTGAAGAAAGGATCAGAGTGAACCTGTTGGGACAGATGGAAATTATTCAGTATAGGGATGGTGTCTGTTTTTTTTTAGGATTATATTTCTTCGCTGGGTCAAGCACAAAGGCTGACGTTGCCCACCGCCATCTAATCCACTGTCATCTTACAGATCATTACAACAGACGAGGAACACACTGAGGCTCCCAGAAAGACTTTTCTTTGTCTCAGCCCACAAATAACTACTTCTGCTCACAGTCCTTACATGTTGTCAGTTTTGGGTCTACCAATTGGCAAGATGGCCAGAAAATATAGATAAAAACATGAATATTTGGTAAGAATTACATGTCTGCCACAGGGGCAGTACTTTATATATTTGATGTATTTTTACTGATGTCATTTGGGTCACTACTGGGTCCAAGTGGAAGTAGAAAGGTGTGGTTTGGAATGCACATGAGCTCTTGAAACAAGCTGGTTAGGTAATAACAGTAGGTGAAAGGAATTAAGACTCAGTGGGTAAGAAACAATAGGTAGTGGGGTACAGGAAGGAGGAGGGCATGAGCCAGGATGGTGTCACAGTGTGCCAGGGGGATCCAAGAAGTCACCAGTAGTTGACGGGAAGGAAGCCAAAATAGGTGGAACCAATCTTGTAAATAAATCTAAGCTGATGGTATGGACGAAGAGAGTCTGTCAGTTCACGAGTTATGTTCAGTTGTAATTCAAGATACCCTTTTAAATGGCATGGCAAACTGGAACAATAATCACTGAAAATTGTTTTTTCCAAAAAGGAAGGGCTTCTTTTAAAATTATGTAGATCCTTGTGTGACCTTTTTATTAAAAATTCAAAGTTTGTGAGCATATGAAGTAGAACATGATGATCTCCCACATCATTCTAATCTCAAACAGAGCACATATAAGTAACTTCATGGATTCATAGATACTTAATTAAATATAGAACACATATGCTATTCTATACTGTATTTTTGATTATGACATCATGACCTCTGTCCTTGCCAGGACACATGGCTCTACTTCATGCTTTTCAGAGACAACAGGATATTACTTTAAGAATTACCTAAATTGATTCAGCCAATCTCTGAGAATAGACATATATAAAACTGGCTAATATTCTATAGGACAATAAAACTATCACTTCTGAGGTTCTCTCTTCTACTAAAAAGTAAATAATTATTTTTCTAACAATATCAATTTGACAGATAATTTAATAATCTTTAACTATGTGCTAGTTGAGTCAAAAAAGTTTATGTTTACATAATCACCCTTGGGTATGTCTCTTAGACAATGCACCAGTATGACACTGGAAGAACATAAAACCATCTGTAATAACATTTTTGAATATACATCTTCATGCATACATGAAGAAGAAAATTTCTAGAACCAGAATTTAGGGATAAAGGCTATATGTATTTAAATATATATATATATTTATATATACACACACACACGCGCGCACACACACACACTACTGCTCTTCAGAAATACTGTACCTATACCAACAGTATATAAAAATCGAGCATTTTCTAAGAGTATATTCTATAGGTTTTTCACAAAGACCCATTCAAACATCAAAATCAACTTTTGTGATAGTTTTAAAAAATTCATAGAGAGGGCCTCCCTGGTGGCGCAAGGGGTTAAGTCTCAGCACTATGAAGCTATCGCAGCCACTGAAGCACAAGTTTGATCCCTGGCCAGGGAGCTGCCCACATGGCACAGCAGACCTCTCCTGTCTCGCCCGCTGCTCCCCTCAGCAGTGTATTTCAGTCAATCTGCCTGTTCTGCTCCCCACTCTGTCTCTGGTGAATCCTCACCCCCCCCACACCTCTGGCCTACACCCTGTCTTGTGCACATAAATAAATGAATCTTTAAAAAAATTCATAGAGAGTAGAAGTGGGGACTCAGCAAGTTTCATGATGTATCACAGGGACATTTCCCAAAACCTACCTAAACTATGCGCAGGTGGGCTGTGAATGCCATAGAAAATTCCAAAGCCTGAGAGATTGGTAAAAGGTAGATTTGAACTTGCACTTTGCTGCAGTTATTTCCTTCTCAGATGAAGGGAGTACCACCACCTTCAGAATTTCCACTTAAGTTGCTGGAGGTAGTGATTGAAGGGTGCTGAGCTTTGAGAGCTTTAAGGCTTTTATTTGCTAAATTTGTATGATATTGTTACCATATCCACCATATGAGTAAAGGCAGTGGTTGCTGACTCCACTAAAAAATGACCACCTTTCTAGGTACTATGTCTGTTTCAGGATCTATACAATATATACCGTGGCAGATCAAGTACCTTACGCAATGATCATACAAGTTGGTAGTTAGAACAAAAATCCAACCTAAAGACTTCTGAGGATAAATTTCATGTTCTTTCTGGGCTGTCCAAATTTGATTCTGAATTTATTGTAAATTTTGGTCATACCCTAAACAAGTTCTGTTGAGTTTATTTTTTTCACATATGAAATCCATATATTAATAACTTGGATTTTAAAAAAATTTGCTTTATCCAAAAATTACATGACATTTAAACATTACTCAGACTTCTCTACTTTGCAGAAATCCCTCAATTAGGTTTTTTCCATCTAAAATCAGAGCTTGAAACTAAAAGTATAAACAATTTCTAAGATTACATCAAATTTTCAAACACATGATATTCAAATAGGTTCTAAATTGGTAGATATAATCTTCCTGTACTTTTTCTTTGACATCTGTTTATTACCATGAGAGCGTTTTTCTCTTTCTCATGTCTTACCTGCTGACAAGGTGATTAATAACACAGGTGTCAAATTTTAATGCTGGACACCTGAAACATATAGAATGTTGTAAACCAATGATATTTCAATTAAAAATTAAAAAAATAGCATCTTCTGGAAACTTTCAAATGCTCATCTTCTCAAAGAAATCAGACTTTCTCTTGTCTCATTTTCCTTTCTTACATTCCCTGTTTCTTTGCTTCTCATCTTTTTCAGTTGCTATATTAAATTTCTCTAAGAACTGACCCAGGTATTACAATTTCATTTCTTTATGTACCATCTCTGACCCATTTAAAATTATTAGTAAGTTTATAAAATCAATTTGTTATTATACCTAGAGACAGTGTCATAGGTTAGAAAGTATCAGATTTGAGTCCCCCAGAGTTACAGACTAGCAAGCATTTCTTGTGAGGAAGCTACAAAGGCCTCTTAGTGAAAGTGCTGGGCAATAAGCAAATTAAAATAATGCACTGCATTTTAGTCATCATTAGATTCCCAGTCTAATACAATGCCAGGCACTGAATAGGAAGTCTATAAATATTTTTTGAATGAAAGTAGTTATTAGGTAAGTTATTTAACCTTCATGGCCAGGACTGCACAGCTTCTCCAAGGCCTTGTGGGTAACTGATCACATGTGCCAGAGACATATATGCTTGACAACTCTGCCTGCTGTGATCTTAGTCATAATTATACTTTCAATGGGGTATCAGAACGTAATCATGTTGTAAGCAGAGGGGGATATTTTTTTAATTTAGATCTGTGATCCTTTTTTTTTTAAATTTTTTTCTTACATTGTCGTTCATTTTTGTCTAGTAATTGCAGAGGGGCATTTTATAAGGAATTGGGGTGTAGGCCAGAGGTGTGGGGGAGGGGGGTGAGAGGATTCACCAGAGACAGAGTGGGGAGCAGAACAGGCGGATCTACTGAAATACATTGCTGAGGGGAGCAGCAGGTGAGACAGGAGAGGTCTGCTTGTCATGTGGGTCTGTTCCCTGGCCGGAATGGAACTCGTGCTGTAGTGGCTGGTGACAGCTTGAGAATGCTGAGACTTTAACCCCTGCACCACCAGGGAGGCCCAATTCTTTAATCTTCTATTCAGTGCTTCAAGGGATTTGATGAGACCCGCCATTGTTGGGGAAGGCAACCTACTTTGCTAATTCGATTGTTAATGTCATCTAGAAACACTCACAGACACACCCAGAATAATGTTGAACCAAGTATCTGGGCAACCTGTGGCCCAGTCAAGTTGTCACAAAACTCACCATCACAACACAGCGAAGTAAGTACTGAGACACAAAGAGGTTAACAAATGTATGTTGAAGTCACATGGGAGGTCTAACTCCAGAACACATACTTAATTATACTTTACACTACTGTGTGTCCACCTGTATATGAGCATTACTTATCTTTGGATTCCCCCAAATTTCTAATAGTATTTTGTACATAGTCCCTCATTCATATGTCATTATGTTCCCTAAAATACAGAATTGATTAATCAGATCAAATAAAACATTCAGAGGCTTTTACCTGTGGAAATTTCCCACCCCACCCCTATTCACTGAAAATGTGTCTTGAATAAAATTTACATTCTTTTTGTTTTAGCATGTGAATTTTCAGTACACAGTGAGATAAGCTTGTTTGTGGAAACCACCCAAAACATATCTTGATAATAAGTTTTTACATTTCAACAGTAGCTCTTCATGATGAAAGCAAACATTCACAAAACAAAGCATATACAGAAAATCACTGCAAAGGAAAATATCAGGAATTCAATAATTTCCTGTATATAATATTTTCTAGTTTTTTTCCTTTTTCACTGAATATAAATTTATTGGCAAAGACCAAAAGTATATTCTGCTAATGGAATTCAAATTGCTAAATGTCACTTCTTTTCCAAAAGAAGTCTTAAATATACTCACAATTGTAATAATTTATTTCCTTATTATCATAGGTAGGAAAGATAATAGCATAATTCCTAATAATTAGAGGTGAATGTGAATCATTTTAGTAAGGTGGTACAAATACAAGTTTGAAGTTAGGTTTTGTCTGTGCTGAACAAAATGTATTCCTTACCATTTTGATAAAATAGTTACTAAATACTTATTTTGTGCTAGGTACCACTATTAGAAGAGAGACAATAGACAGTTAAATGAAAAGTACATTACAGAACGTCAGGCAGTGATAAGCGTTATGGTGAAAGATGAATCTGAGTAAAGCACAGTGGTGTGGATAATGTGGGGGTCAGGAAAGACCCCTCTGAGGAGGTGGCATTGAGCAGAGGATGGAATAAAGTGAGGGGACAGTCAGAAAACTCTTTATGGAGGGTGTTCTATTTTTTTACATTTTATTTATTTTGTACTTATTTTACATCATTCTTCCTTTTTGTACAATGTGTGTTTTCTCCTCTCGGATGTAGTCCCCGCAAAATTCCCACCACCAATTCACCCGTACACCATCACCATAGTGTCTTGTGCTCTTTCCTCCCCTGTTTTGATTCCTCTGTCTCCCCCTCCCCTGCAGAGTGTCTCTGATTTTAGTTGCCTGTTATGATGTTCTAAATAGGTAGGATGAAGCCCAGTCTGCCAGTATGACTGGCAAGTCTTGAGTGAGGGGAGTCCTAGGCAATGAGATAAGGAAGGCAGCTTGGGTTTAGTGTTCTAGAATGAGATCTTAGGCATGGAATATAGCGCACATGTATATATATCAAATTAAAAAAAATTAGACTTTAAACTTTTGATGATAATATTAAAGCAAGATGGCAGATGGAATTTATATTTCACCAGCTACTTCATTTCTGCTGAGCTTTCCAAGTATTGCTTTGGGACTTCGGGTATAGGCAGCTTCTGAACATTGCTCCCAATGACCCCTGTCTCTTGGTGTTCACACTCATATAATCTACTGATTCTAACAGGTAATATGTGCCAAAAACAATGGAGTATCATTTCCATGATTAGATTTTAACATTTGGCCTATCTCTTGCTACCAATGCTTCTCTTTAAAAGAATTTTTTTCTACCTCTGCTTTTCCTGCTGTGACTCTCTCTTGCTCTTAACTTGCTCACTCTGATGAAACCCATTGCCATATTGTGAAATGCTCTAGAAAGAGGCCCATGTGGCAAAGGACCAAGGTAGGCTTCAGGCCAACTGTTCATGAGGAACTGAGGCCTCAGTCCAAGGGTCCATGAGGAACTGAATCCTGCTACCAAGCAGCTCTTTCTCAATCAGGGCCTAGAGTTGACTTTAGCCTTAAGGGAGGCCCAGAGCTAGAGGACCCAGTAAACTCTCGGGCTTCCTGACCCACAGAAACTATGTGATGATAAATGTTTTATTTTCTTTTTTAATTGAGGAAACAATGGCTTATAACACAACATTGTATGTTTTAGTACAGCTTCTTACCTCTTTAAATGTATGATATCACACTATGCTGACCACCATTCAGTTGACCCCCTCTACCCACTGCTCCCACCCGCACTCCCTTTCCTATGGTAACTGCAGTTTTGTTGTCAGAGACTAAGGGTAAGATCTAAATAGACTGTTCTCCAAAGACATGCAGATGGCCAAAAGACAAATTGCTCACCACCATTTATTCCATGGGAAATGCAAATCAAAACCATAAGAAGATACCACCTCACACCTGTGAGAATGGTCCATATTAAAAAGATGAGCAACAACAAGTGTTGGCAAGGATGTGGAGAAAAATGGAACCCTGTACACTGTTGGTGAGAATGCAGACTGGTCCAGTTCTTATTGAAAACAGTAAGGCAGTTTCTCAAAATATTAAAAATAGAACTACCATATGATCCAGAAATCCCTATCCTATGTATCTACCCAAAGAATGCAAAAACAGTAATTCAAAGTTCACTGCAGTGCTATTCACTACAGCCAATATGTGGAAACAACCTAAGATGTCTGCTGATATATATTTATCAGTAGGCATCTTAAGTTGTGTGTATATATATGTATATATATCACAACTTCTTTCTCTAGTCATACACACACACACACAGACACACACATAATGGAATACTACTCAGCTATAAAAAGATGAAATACTGCCATTTTTAACAGCATGGTCTAGAGGGGGTTATGCTAAGTAAAATTAGTCAGAAGGAGATAGACAAATACTAAATGATTTCACTCATTTGTGGAACATAAACAGAGAGGATCAAACTAAAGAAAACATTTTCTTGAAATCACTAAACCTCGGGATAATTTGTTATACAGTGATAGGCAGCAAATACAGGGCTGTGTTCTGTCTCTATATTGAGCACTCGGGGCAGTTTTCCCTGCAGGTTAGCATCCATGTTGTGTTATTGATCCTTTAGCAAGAGCAGCAGTATTTGCTACTTGGAATTCAAGCTCATTCAGTTTTCCCAAGAGGCAGAAATGTGAATGTTGTGATACTTGTTTTGTCCTTTGAACCAACAACCCAGACATTTTTCTATTACACCATTTCACGCCCAATGCCATGTGTCTCAGACATTATAAGGGCAAGACTAAGACCATTCCTCCAAATACATGTATATTTATCATAAGTTGCATACATATGTAGCTTTGCTGATATATTATATATATAAAATTTAGTCATAAATTTAGACACTACAAAAGGATGAGGTATGAAATAAACATTACTTTAAAGAAAATTGGTTTAGCTGACACCTATTCAATTCTTCAATACTTAGCTCACGAGAGTTACTTGTCTGGAAGTCTTCCTTTTTCTAACTAGGTCAGAATCTCTTTCAACGACTTTGAATTCCTTTTGCCCCTAGAACTTACTTTGACTCGACATTGTGATTATACATCCATTGTTATAGCTATTTCAGTAATTTGCTTCCTCCCCAAGATTAAATATCCCATGGTTCCAGGGACTACTTGATTTTTTCCCCTTCCCCACTGTATTCCCAGAGGTACAGAATTAGAACTCAGCCTGTGGAACCAATGGATTAATGATTCCCAAGACTCTGTTTTTCTGTTTTCACTCCTGAGCCTTCCGTTGTCAAGCTAGGAGGCTGAATCTTCTTGTGGGGATTCTGGTGACCCATTCAGCATATGTGACTTTTCTGCTATCTCCTATATTACTTCATGTTGATTGCTCAGGCCGTTCCCGGGTTGGTCGCCTCATGTTACCACCAGTGAAATCTTAGACCTTGATGCTTGGTTTGAATTGAGCTGTGACCCAAAGTGAATGGGTCAGAGTGGAGCCATTCCCATTGTCTAAGTCAACTTAGCGTTAATCTTGTTCAATTTACCTTTTTGCCTATTCTGGCTCTCTCCTTAGAGGTTTTAATGGGGAAAGTCACACTGTGATCATACCACTTCACAGGATTCCCACAAGAGTTAAATGATAAAATGTACATGAAAACACCTTAGGAATAGTAAAACATCATTCAATTATTTGTTGTTTTATTTGAAGTTGAAGGCGATTTTCTTCCTTGAGCAACAAGTACAATACAATGATTAGGAAATGCAATATTGGAAGTTTTAGCAATTTGTTGCTGTTAAAAATAATGGATGAAGATATACAGCAAATAGACAGGCTTACTTGGACAAGCTATCCCGGGAAGAAGTGATTTTTCTTCTTAGCCAGATGAAAGTAAACCAAGGTTTAGTGATTCAGCTGTTGCTACTAGACATCATCTGTTTGGCATGGATTAAGTGTCAGCTGTTAAATCCAGCACATTCAGCTGTAAACCCTTCAGGAAAGACACTTATGTGAAGCCTAAATCTTCTGTTTCTAAATTGATTAGAAATTAAATCTAGAAACAAGTCTGGAATGTAGTGCACTAAAATAGAAGCCCATCGTGCATAGAGTTGGAAGCAGTAATCTTGAGTGTCATTGATTCCAAACTTTAGTGTGAATAGGATTCACTGTTGAAACTCAGATGGTTGACCCTAACCCTGGAGATTCACATTCATTAGGCCTGGGGTGGGGCCTGTTAATCTGCATTTATAACAAGCTGGCATGTGACACCAATGCTGCTTGTCTGTGACCTATGCAATGAGTTGCACATATCTAAGAATTACATTCTCTTCCCAGTATGACATATTCAAATTGTACATTCTTATAAGCTGATTTCAGTTCTATTAATGTGTTCTTTAAAATTTTTTTCTTTATCAAAGTAACAATAATACAAGTTTCAGATTGTAGTCCAAAAATGGTATATGTCCAAAAAGGTTTTGGAACTATTATATTTCTAGTTTATGGTAATTTTCTTTGTGGAACTAGGAGTACACGATCTTTGGGGGGGTGGGAGAAATGAGCAATAATAGGAAATCTTTGGTTTTCTATAGGACTAAGGCATAATCTGGAGATTTAAAAATTATATTCCATTTCTTTGCCAAACCAAATGGTTTGCAGGATTAAATGAAGACTTTAAGAGCACTCTAAATTCTCAGAGTTGGCGCCTAAAGTTGGGTAACATCTAGTCTAATTCCTTTATTTGTAAGACAGTGACAGGGGCCTGTGCCCACTGGAGATGAATGGCATCTGGTCACAGGCGATCAAAGGCAGGACCAAGGTCACAACCCAAGTCTCCTGGCCACAAACACAGTATGCTTTCCCACCCAAGTTCTGCTTTTCCTGCCAGAAAAGAGCAGGTTTTACATTTAGAAACTTTTCTGGGCCTTATCAATGGCAAAGCTTATAGTGATTTATAAAAAACCTCCCACCCACTTTGGAAAACATTCTGGCATTTCTCCAAATGATCAAACATAACATTACCATATACTCAGCAATTCCACTTCTAGGTTTATAGAGAGCCAAGAGAAATGATGAAAATATATGTCCACACGAAAACTTGGGACATGCATGCAACATTGTTCATAATGGTTAAACGGCTGAAAGCTGAATGTCCTTCAAGAGATGAATGGAAAAACAAATGTAGTAGATCCACAAAATAAAACCCTATTCAGCAATAAAGGAATGAGGTACTATATATGCTACAATGTGGATGTATTTTGAGAACATGCTAAGGGAAAGAAACCAGTTATACAAGGTCACAAACTCTATGATTTCATTTGTATGTAAGTTCAGACCCTAAGGAGTGGTGTAGAGACAGAAAACAGTGGCTTTTCAAGGCGGGGCGGGGAGGGACAGGGGAATAGGGGAATGCTAGCTAAAAAAATATGTGGGTTCTTCCTGAGGTAATGAAAAAATTCTACAATTGGCTGTGGTGACAGTTGCATTTATCTTTGAATAGACTAAAACCCATTGAATTGTATGCTTTAAATGGATGGGTTGTTTGGTATATGAATTATATCTCAATGAAGATATTAAACAAAGCTTACTTCACTTGTTATACAGTTTGTAAATACCACTACTAAGAGTGTCAGAGGGACCTATGGCAAAAATCACTCTGAGAACATGCTTCCTGGCTCGGAGCTTAGACAACCTGTTATTAAGACCATTTTCTTGCAAGAAGATAACCTAAGCAGGTAAAAACACATTCTGGGACATTTTTGGACAAGTAGCACTTGCTTCAAAGACATTTTGATTCAGCTTCACTTACCTCTGCTTAGCGGAGTAGATAAAAAGAACAATAGAAGGGAAAATTAGCACACAGATGAAATGTGTAATTTAGTCTTGCTGCTATTGGTATGTTCCTTCTGTGTTACATTTTGTTTAATTCAAGGATAGCAGTATCTTTAAGGAGTAGGAAAACAGGGCAATATTCTTGTGAGTGCCTGTAGCCAGTAAGTAAAAATCACTTAAGACTCATCCCAGTTCTAGTACACAAGGTGGTTTTCATTTATATACTTTGGCCACTTTTAGTGCTTCTACTACGATTAGTGGTTTGGATTCCAAAACTGAGCCTATTTATGAAAGAGACATTCAGATACCCATAGGACACTCCTGTAACATGGTTCTGCCTCTATAGCTTATACATGTAATACATGGAGTTTGGGAGAAACTTTTTAAAAAGGGGGAGCTGAGCCAGGTGCCACGCAGTTTCTCACTCTCCACTTTACATTCTTTTGTCCTGAAAGTGGACATAATGGCCTGCACTCCAGCAGCCATCAGAATGCATAAGGATGAGAGTCACATCCTAAGGATGACAAATCTAGAAGGAACCCAAATTGTTGACGGGATCTGACCATGGCACAGCAGAGTTCTTTCAACTCTTTATTTGGATAACTGGGTTTTTAAAACCAGTTTATTAAGATACAGTTGACTTACAAAACCTGTGCATAATTAGTGTACAATTTGATGAGTGTGGAGATAAGTATACACCTGTGAAATCATTACCAAAATCTATGTCATAAACATATCCTTCCTATCAAAGATGTTTCTCTTGTCCTCTTTATTGTGATCAAGATTATAGTCATGTGTTACTTAATGAGCTCGAACATTCTGAGAAATGCATTATTATGTGATTTCATCATTGTATGAACATCATAGAATGCAATTATGCAAACCTAGATGGTATAATCTACTACACACCTAGAGATAATGGGACTGCCACTGTACCTGCAGTCCATCATTGGAGCATCATTAAATGATGCATGACTATATAATAAAAGCACTAGCCTCTTAGCAAACTTTTAAGTATATGATACAATGTTCTTAACTATAGGTGCTACTCTATACATTAGATATTTTTTTAATTGTTATTAATGTCTTTTACATTTTGTATTCCCCTTGGGTAGCCCACCACCAATTCACCCGTGATCCATCTCCATGGTCCCTTGTTTTCTTTTCTATTCCATTTTGTGCCCTTATCCTCCCCTCCCCCAGCCCCCCCCGCCCCCCCCCCCCCGAGTGTCTCTCTCCTATTTGGTTTCCCTATAGTCCTGTTATAAGTGAAACCATTTGATATTTTTCTTTTTTTTTCTGGCTTATTTCACTGAGTATGATTCCCTCTAATTCCATCCATGTCGCTGCAAATTGCATGTGTTTATCTTCTTTGAATGCTGAATAGTATTCCACTGTGTCTATACATTAGATTTTTAAGACTTATTCATCTTGCATAACTGAAACTTAGTACCCTTTGATGAAAAGGTCCTTGTCCCCTCATTTTCTGGCAACTACTAATTTACATATTTGGAAAAACACCTGTATAGTTACTGCATATTATTTTTTATATCTCTTCTAAGAGATATATTTATATTATATTGGGTTGGCAACACTCTTTGGGAACACTTAACAGTTTATTACTATATTAAAATGAAACATTTCACTAGAAATCTTCAATCTTAGGAAACCAATGCAATAAGCCAAAAAAAAAAATTCTAACATTTTGTAATTCTGCCCTACAGGAAAATTTCTATGTCTTGGTAGCTAAAAAAAATATGGGCTTCACATTGATAGATTCTAGTCTGACACAATAATGAACAAACATTTGGGTATGGGACAGGAGGAATAACCCTATTCTTACTTTCAGGAACTCTAAATACTGTCCTAGCAATGTCAGAAGCCTGATGACAGACATTCAGGAATAATGACCCAATTCATTTATAAATGATATGTATGTCAAAACAATTGTGGGCCAAGCAAAGAAGGAACAATAACATTATCTATATCTAGCATTACATATATGTATATAATTATTCATAGTATTGCCTTTAAGAATTTTTGTACAAAATAAAGCAATTAAGTCCATTTTTACTTTGATGATGTGATTGATAAAATGAAAACAGATACTAAAATCTAACTGTCAAATAAGATTTGATTTTTTCATTATCTTTATTATCCTTACCAGTATTGATAGAATTAAAAATAGTGATTTAACACATACCTAAACTTGAACCCAGTGCTGAAGTGGTATAACAATGTGCATGAAAAATGTATCTCTTAGTGCAACTTGTTTAACTATTTTGCCTTTTTTTCCATATAATTATCTAGGTATGCTGTTTTATAGATTTCATTACTGTACTGCTGTCACCTCATGCTTCTCTAAATTGTTCATGAGACCAGCTAAAATCAAACAAGGCAAAGGGAAGATGCTCTTTAGCCCTTAAATCTCATCATTTGTTATGTTTTTACACATAACATGAAATCAAAGAGAATAATAAAGCCACATTCATACTGAATTATATTAGTGTATCATCCTATACAATTGTGGATGATATACATTCATTTTCTAACTGTATATGATCCTGTGAAATCAGAAGACAAATCAATAGAAATTACCAGACATAAATCAATTACCTTTAAAATGAAAGAAAGCCAAAGATATGCTATTTTAAAAGATCTCTAGTTTACACTTTCTAAATGTAGAATATAAAGTAATGTTTTCCAAAATTTGATGTATATTAAAACCATTTGGGACATTATAAAGATGTTGACACCCAGGTTACATGTCAAGATCATTCTCAGAGAAACAAGCCAGAAAGAAAGAGAAAAATATCGAATGGTTTCACTTGTAACAGGACTACAGGGAAACCAAATAGGAGAGTGACACTTGAGGGGGGGGAAGGGGGAGGATAAGGGCACAAAATGGAGTAGAAAATGACACAAGGGACCACGGAGATGGATCACGGGTGAATTGGTGGTGGGTTACCCAAGGGGAATACAAAATGTAAAAGATATAAATAACAATAAAAATATATATTTATATAAAAAAATGTCTTAAGGTGGCTACATTTTGTTAACACTGAGGGTTGTTAGGCTCTTTAACTGTAGCATTCTGAAATCTCATTTTCATGTGTCATAGTGTGGTTATTTTTACATTCATGGTGTTTGTGCATTCAGTCGGAAGCTCTTTAGTTTTGCAAATATATTCTTGCATCTTTGTTTTTATAATTTCCTCATGTTTGCTTTATTGGTTCCCCCTCTCTCTAACTCCTGCTTGTAAGATGTTGGATATCTTAAAGCAATTTTCTAATTTTCTCTTCTCTTCTATAGTCTTTCTGTTTTTTTGTTGTTCAATACTATAAAGACTGTCTTCATGTTTATCTTCCAAAGGTTCTACTGAATATTTTTCTTTACTTCTGTTACCTACATTTCATTTCCTGGGGTTCTTGGTTAGCCTTTGAATTATGAAGATGTCACCTTATTCTTTGGAAGTCCTCCTTCTCACATGTTCCCGAGGATGCTAGTTACAGGTTGTTGTTTTAAAAGTCATTTCTTGTTCTCTGTCTTATAATCATTTTTGTTCTGTGTATTTCATGTCTGAGACTCTCCTCAAATGCTCAGTAATTCTTGGCTGATGTTTACACACGATCTATATGATATAGTCACTGAAGTACTGGTTGGTAGCTCAGCGTGTACAGCCTATTGAATATTGGGTTTCTGTCTGTTCTGATTGGGCAGAGACACTATGGGTCACTGTTATTTTGTTTTCAGTGGGTCTGCCTGCTATTTCAACAGTGGTTTTTCAATCATGGTTGCATACTGTAATCCCCTGGATAGCTTTCAAAATGCCAATTTGTAGAGTGCCACCTTGAGATACACTGATTTATTCACTTTGGGGACCAACCTGGTATTGGGATTTTTAATAACTCCCCAGATGATTCTAATGTGCAGTCAAGGTTTAGAATCACCATAATAGAAAATTCTTCTGGTTCAATCTTGCCAGGGAGTACACATCCTGACTTCTAGGGGTTGTGACTTCATGGAGAATGGAGGGAATCTAGATTTCATACAGTCTTTACATATCTTCTAATTTTCTATCCTTCCTGTATCAGTTTCTGACCCTTTCTGGAGTTCTGTAGCATCAATCAGTCACCTTCTGGATTTTACCACTCCATTGCCTGCATTTAGCTATTTCTGGTCTTCTCAGTCATTACTCATTATCTTTTTTCCAGCTTCCAGAAGTGGTGTATCATTTTCCTTTCCATTTATTCTTGTGGATTATATCATCTCTTCATTGTCATTTCAGTGTTGCTTCAGGAGGGAACTAGCTAAATGCAAGTGGTACTTACACTATGTTAATTCCCCAACTTCTTCATCTCACTCTTCCTTGGCTTTTACTTCATCGGAGAAGCCTTCTCTGAGTCATCTGGTATTTCTACATTATCATCTCTCAGAGCATTGTTCATCTTTAAGGAGGTTTCTGGCACGATCCATGAGCTCAGCAGATTCCCTTGACAGAATTTTTTGAATAGAAATGGAAAATAAAAGAACCAGAACTCCAACAGATCAGATATGGGCTCTGTCCAAGGAAAACACATAATCTCAATCATTTCACCCAGGAGATATATACTCTATTGCTTTCTAGATGTTCTACAAAGGTAATTTACATAAAAATAATTTATTTGCAGATGATTTTTCCAGCATCTCCATAGTACGGAGATATTCACACATGAAATACTCAGTGAAAACATTAAACAAGCTTTAACTTTGCTTTTTTAAATCTGCAATAAATTTGGAACAATTGGTTGCACAGTTTCTGCCTAACAGGTTAAATGTATGTACACATGTGTGTGCATGTATGTGTACTTGATTGTGTGCATTCACAAATTGTAAGGATAGGAATTTTGGATAATTTGCCTTTCTTTTTTAAAAAATAAATTCCAAAATTTATATTTTTTTATATATTTTGGAACAAACAATGCAAAGATATGAGGTAGTATAAAATGAAAAGCCTTTCTGGCCCTGAGACACCCACAAATAACACTGGTCAACAGTGAGATCGTTACTGACTTAAAAAGGCCCTAATCTGTAGTATCTTGGTGTGCTGAACATGAATATAACCCTGAAAATTTTTTATTAGCTCTCATTTTGAAGATATTTCATATAATTCATTTTATATGTTTCACCGTGTAAATTGATCCAGTAGGACAGCCTAGAATGATGTACTATTGGATCGCACTGCATAATACCATCATGCACATATCATCCAGAGTTGACTGCATCATTTTCTGATGCAACGCAATACTACTGCCAGGCGGCTGCTGAAGTAAGCTGACATCAGCAGTGCACTCTAGAAACCCCTGTCGGAGAGGTTGAGCATTGAAAATATTTCAGACTTTGTACGAGACAGTTTAAGCTACTGTTCCATAGAACTGTTATCATTTTATCCATTTAGGCACAATACAGAACAGTAATGCCTCGAAAGTGCGTTCAAAGTGTGGACAATTTTTGCTCTATTTGTGGGGAAGTGACATTTGCCAACTAGAAGAGGAAGGCTTACCACCTTTGCTTCGGATGCAAGGTTGGTGACCAAGACAAGCCTTGGGCCCCACATAGATGCTGTGCTACATGTACAACACAGCTTTCACAGTGGTTAAATGGCAAAAGACCATCCATGACATTTGCAGTCCCCATGGTGTGGAGAGAGCCAAGCAACCACATAAAAGACTGTTCCTTCTGTTTGGTTCCTCCTCTTTCTGGCAGAATAACGAACCCAAAGAAGTCGAGAATAGTCTACCCAAACATTCCGTCTGCATTGAGATGACCGGTTCAACAACTTGCTGCAGGGTGATGTGAAACAAGCATGGAATGCTTTTCGCCTGGTGTCTACAAACTTTCTTGGGAATGTTAGGGCAGAAAACTACAAGGAACTGGTAGAAGACATGCTGATGCAGTATCAGAAACTTGGCTGCAATATGTCTCTAAAGATCCACTTTCTTCCTTCCCATCTGGATTTCTTCCCTGAAAACTGTGGTATGGTTAGTGATGAACATGATGAACGTTTTCATCAAGATATTGCGTCAATGGAACAAAGATACCAGGGAAAATGGCCCACTACAATGCTCGCTGACTACTGCTGGACACTCCCCAGAGATGCTCCTGAACAGCTGTACAAGAGACAAGCGAAGAAATCTAAGAAGTAGTCTGTGACTTGATTTTTTACAGGTATTAACCGCAGGCCTATTACTCTTGGCATGCATTTCGTGATGTAAACATCCATTTATTGCAGATTACAAAAAAAAACTAGAGCCAAAATTAGAATTTGACTGTGATATCCGTGTTGAGCACACACAAATTGATAGGAAATGACTAATTTTATTTCAGTGATATGACTTTTGTAAAAATTTGTTGACCAGTGTAAGTGAGGGTGATCAATTTCTTCTGGAAAGATTTAAACTCATAAGTATTTCTATTTATTAAACACAAGTGGTAGCATACCATACAAAACTCTTCTGTGCTTTACTTTTTACACTTTACAATAAATCTTGAATTCCGTCCCACACTCATTTTTTTTCTGGTGGTTGCATAATATTGCTTTGGGTGAATGTATCAAAATTTCCATAGTTGATCTCTTATTACTAGACACGTATGAAAGCATTGCTTTCAATGTTACTATTACAAATGATGCAGTCATCAGATTGCTGTATATATGACATTTCACATGCATGAAATGATTAGTGCTGTCCATTACTCTCATTTAATGTTTAATATATCTTATGAAAGGAACAGTGATATTCTTTTTATCATGCTTTATGAATCTAATTGGCTCTTTTAATTGTAAGAGGCACCATTTTCATGTACCACTAGGAATGACAAAAATTACCATTTAAACTAGTTATGATTATAAAACACATATAATTTCATAAATATTAATATATTGAGGAAATATACATCTTCAAAATGTATATGAAATGGAAGCTGGTATCACTCTCTCCTTTCTGCATTCTAACCTGTTAGGACCTGGCAGTATTAAGAACAAAGTTAGTGCTTAACATATTCATTGGAAAAATAGTGGAAGGGACTTCAAAACCTACAATTCATAGCTGAACCACCCGACCACTGCATAGAAATACCTGACATTCTTTTTGAAGAAATCATCAATCCAGCTACAATACGGTGATGAGATATGGAAGGTGAGAGTATAAGCAGAGAAATGGTTAGAGATTACTGCCCTAGTCCAGCTGAGAAAATGATGCTAATGTTACAGAGTAACAGCAGTGGGGTCAGTCAGACATTTTCTTCAATATAGGCTAACTTGTTAACAAGACCATTGGCTAGACATGTTTAGAGCTAATTGGTGAAAACTGCGCTGGCAATGCCTACACGGAAGTTATTGACAAATAGATGGAAACTGAACCTGGACAGATTTAGGAAGAGATTACTAAGGGGGAGGACATAGGAAAAGGCCCTAAGACTTAACTCAGAGAAAGGACAACTGTAATATGGGTAGCAGAGAATGAGCTATTTAAGGAGAATAGAAAGGAATAGTCAGAAACATAGGAATAAGAGCTGGCCCTAATTAGTATAGTTATGAGTATCCCTGCCTGTCAGAAACGTAGGAACAAATCAAGAGAATATACCATCATGAACTCCAAGGGAAGATGGTTTAGGAAATGAAGAAATAAGCAAAATCTTTTTAAATTTCTCAAAAATCACTGAAAGACAGACCTCTCCTGTACTTATTCAAGACTTTTGTGGACCACTTAGCTTTTTCTTTCATAGCACATATTTTCGTTTGGAACTCTAATTTAAATTTAAATTAAAAAAAGATTTTTAACTGTGATACATCAACCCATATAGCTACCAGGTTTGTTCTGAAAATTATCTTTTCTGAAGTAAGAGGAGCTAGGTTGTTCATGTTAGTTAGTATCAGAAATTTTACCATTCTGAGCACCTCCTCTGTGTCCTTTATAACAATGGGCATAGTACAAGACATTATGAACTTACATCCTTTCCCATTGGAGACTGCAGTTAGATGCCAGAGATTCAAGGGTGGTGGTCATGTAGCTCTCCCTAGAGGGGGATGTTCAATATCCTGGGGCTATCTGTTTGTTTTCTCTTTCCTGGTTTCCTGTAATTTAACCATTCCCAAAGCCTAAATGCTTCCGCTTTTCACTTGCAGGGAGTGAATAAGCTTTTAGTAAATATATTGGAGATTGTTTTATTACCTAATAATACAACATTAAAAGACTTCACTTTATGCTAAGGGAAATAAGTGGAGAAAGACAAATACCCCCTGATTTCACTCATTTGTGGAATATAAAGAAAACAGAAGGCAATCAAGCAAACAAAACAAAAACTAACTCTGAGACTCTGACAACAGAATGGTGGTTATCAGAGAGGAAGGAACTGGGAGGAAATAAAGGCAACAGTTGGTGGTGGGTGGTGACTGGCTGTTGGGTGGTCGTGGAGTGGGGGGATATCTATACCAGGCAGGAAACTGTATACCTGAAACCTATACAGTGTTGTAAACTAAAGTCACCTCAATCTAAAAAAAAAAAAAGAACCTCTCAATTTTCAGTAAATGTGAAGGTAGTTGATTACATTTATGTAAATAATTTTCTTGAATATAAATCTGAAATCATGACTGTAACTCCAGTTGGAAAGAAAGGAGACTGTTTCAGAGTCATTTTCCTTCTGACTATTTTATTCATTTTGTAGCTAAATTCTAATTTTTGATTACCTTCACTGTTAAGCTTTCAGTAAGAAACTGTGTTAAGGATGCAACAAATTATCTCCAGAACTATAAAAATATCTGAACACAGTTAATACCTCATCAGGTGTGAAGTCTGTGTCTATGCTAGTTATAAACTAAGCAGGTAGGAGCCAGCTGTGGTAGTAGTATCCGAACTGTTTGGAATTAATTAACTTCTATCTTGGTGGATTATGAGAATTTTATATTCTAAAAATGTGAATCATCTTAAGCTCTCTTTTGAGTTCACTCACCTCTGCTAGTCTTTCAAATGATATATTCTTCAAACATTTTCTTCTGCAGTTAATCATGACTAGCAAAATCTAAGGTGAATAGAATAATGGCTATATGTTAAGGCTGGTTTCAACTTCACTTAAATTATTTTCTGAATTACTTATGTGTCCCGTCAGCCATGACAGTTCCCCTTCAGATATCACTACTATTATACTTTCTGCTTTTAGGGAATGGAGATATTAAAGCTATAGATACCATTATAACAATTTTAGCTAACCTATTCAACCTTCATTTCTAGATTTGCCAAGAATGAAGCTGAATTTTATCATTTTATTTCTTTCCTCTATTTTCTTCAGATGTCATATTGTTCAGAGAAAGCTTGAAAACTATGTTGCTTGCTACCCATATGTCCTTGAATGAGTTATTCCAATGCACCCTATTTTCTGAAAATTAGAGATAATAATATCAACTCTATGGAATTTCTAAATGAAATAATATGTACGAATAATTAGAACTTGGCTCCTGAAAAGTATTAGGAATTTCATAAGCATTTAACTCAAGATAGATTATTTCCTGGGAAACAAGAAACGTGTGCTTAACTATTTTACTAATCCTAAAATATATGCTTAATGTAGAAAATTTAATGAAAGATAATTTTAGACCATCTCTAGAACCACCAGACAGATATAATCATTACTAATTACTGATGTGCTAAATAAAAAAACAGGTAAAACTCTGAACCCCAGAGCCAAGCACTTAAGTGCTCAAAGTATTATATGTATGCATATATAGCGTCAGATATATGCAATTTTTATGAAAAGTGAAATAAGGTGATAAAATCTGCCCTTTAAAAATACCTACATTTTACTATTCATCATGGAAAGAAGATAAACACATGCAATTTGCAGTGACATGGATGGAATTAGAGGGAATCATACTCAGTGAAATAAGCCAGAAAGAAAAAGAAAAATATCGAATGGTTTCACTTATAACAGGACTATAGGGAGGCCGGGTGGGAGAGAGACACTCAGCGTTGTGGAGGGGGGAGGGGAGGATAAGGGCACAAAATGGAAGAGAGGAGAATACAAGGGACCATGGAGATGGATCACGGGTGGTGGTGGGTTGCCCTAGGGGGATACAAAATGTAAAAGACATAAATAACAATAAAAAAAGGAAAAAAATACCCACATTTTATCTATATGTACATCTGTATCTATAAACACATCGACATCTTCAGGGGATAATACGGTTTGAATGGGCAGGCAAAAGTCTTCATGGAGACTGGATGTTTTCTTCCATCAGGAGTACTGATTTATTTAAAGTAACACAGAAGGTTCTACTCACAGCATCATGCAAGGTGATGGGTGGGCTCACATCCGGGTACCAGGAATAGTCCCCTCTCTTCTGTTCTTGACAATTTAGAGAAATGACAGGGCTATTTACTGCAGTGCTTTTGTCTAAAGGTGATTTTGCTGAGCACTGGGGTTGGGCAAGGTAGTGCTGAAAATATAACTGCTGGGACCTCAAGCTTGCAGTGGGTAAAAAGAGCATCAGCAGGAGGTGGGTCTTGGTGCTTTAGGCAGTACTGATATTTCCCATGTCTGGTGGGCTTAGTTGCATAGCCTCCAGCTGTGTCTAAGAACCCTGAGCCTCAATAATCTGTTCAGGGGCACCAGACTCCTGACATCAATCACTTGGGTTTCTGGAGATAGGCACCACTCAATCTGCTGTATGATCTCAGGTAGGTTATATTACCTTTCTGAGCTGCAGTTTCTATAAATCAAGACTCTTACTTTCAAGTGAGGGCAATTTAAGGTTGTATAAACAACAATGAAATTTATTGCCTTTAGGATAACATGAGAACTGACATATTAGTTGAGAACTTTGTGCTTTCTGAGGACTATTCTATTTTCTATTGAGTCCGTCCAGTTTTAAACAGCAGCTACTACTATTTTTTCTGTTTTATGAATAAGGAAACTGAGGCAGAGCAGTGTTCAAGGATATGCAGTGAAGAAGCATGAAGTTGCAACTCCAATCCAAGGCAAATGTCCAATAAGCAGGCATTGAATAAATACATTAACACCCAGAAAATGACTAATATAAGGAAGACAGTTGAGTAGAATTTGATAAGAACTTTATGAAGTCCAAATGATGATTTTATTTCCATATGATTTACTTAGTTTATTTCCATTTCATGGTTAACAGTGGCACCTTATCCTCATCTTTCTCTGGCTTCTGGTCACTTGACAAGCCAATGCATGAAGAGACTGTGTCATTATTGGGTTTAACGCCTTAAGCAAGCTCTGAGATGGAAGATCAATAGCCTAATCTCCTATCTGAGATAGCCAGCACAGGAATTATTCAATTGCTATATAACTGCCTTTCAAAATGTATTCAGAGTTCAAAGCCTCTCAATAAGGACAAAAATATGAGCTGAGTTTAAAAATAGCCAGGGGAGGCTGACCATCGTTATGAGGCATACAGCAGGGCAGGAGGAGAGAGAGGGGTTAAAACAGGGGAGGGAAGAGCACAAGGAACTGTGGTGATGGATCATGGGTGCTATGGTGGGTGGGGGGGAACTACAGGGACTACACCTGAGGGGAGAAGCCAAATATTGTTCGAAAATTAACAACAATGTAAGAAAATAAATAAAAAAATAGCCAGGGGAATCTACCTCTACCCATAAAGAGATCTCTGAATTTCACTCAATCTAACATACTTATACTTTGTCTTTTTCTGAAAAGAATTTGAGGTGATTGAGATACTATTTTAGGGTACTGAATCTTCTCTAAGAAGCCCACTTTATAGATACCGTAACCATTTTCACTGCTTCCCACTCTCCTTCCCTAACCCTACCCTCCTGGATGCCTCATAGCTACGGTAGCTTTCAACATTTATCTTTAACCCTTTGTTTAGTTTCTCTACATTCCACATATAAGTGAAACCATAAGTTAGTTGCTCTTATTAACTTTCCTTCTGACTTATTTCACTTAGCATCAACTCTTCGAGCTCCATCCATGTTGCTACAACTGGCATGAGTTTATCCTTTTTGATCGCTGAGTAGTATTCTACTGTGCATATACACCACAGCTTCTTGATCCATTCATCTGTTTGGGGGCATTTAAGTTGTTTGTATATCTTAGCTATTGTGAATAGTGCTGCAGTAGATATGGGAGTGCAGGTTTCCTTCTGAATTGGTGTTTTTGTATTCTTTGGGTAGAAACCTAAAAGTAGAATAGCTGAGTTGTATGGCATATCTGTTTCTAGTGTTTTGAGGAACCTCCACACAGTTTTCCATATTGACTACTTTACATTCCCACCACAGGAATTTTAGGAAAAGAATCAAACTTAGTACAGAAGAATTATTTAGTGTGGCAAATTTTATTTATTTTGAGATTATCATGAAAAATAAAATTTATCAGCTTTGTAGTAATAAATGTGTTGGTTAACCACCCCCCAAATAATCATCACATTTCGATGGAAAATTGATGGACTTCAAAGTATTTTTATAGGACACATAAAGTATCTGGTGGGGCTATAAGAACCAATTACATTGCCCAGCACAAGACACTACTGTATATATCTCTGGGATTTTGCTGACAATTTTACTTAAACCTTTTACTCCTTAAACCTTTCCTTGGAACTTAAGTGAAAGGTGGCCTTATTCATATTGGAAATGTCACCTATATGATGTTCAATAGGATTTTCCCCCCAAAGGGCACTGAGAGCTAATTAACTAATCATTAAGTAGTAACCCAGGACATCATATCCTATTCAGCATTTCACCTTGATCTAACAACAGCACTGACCCTCAATACCTGGACAGCATAGCATTCAACTGGAACAACTGACAGACTAATTGTAAGCTCTAGAAAATTAAGTGTTTTATTTATACTCTTTCAAATATGCTGTGGCTTTATCCAATTTTAATTGCATTTGAGAAAAAGATCACCATCAACATAGGTAATAATGCCAACTTTGAATAATTCCCAGAATATTTCTGCATTCTCCTCACCAATGTTTTTCAATGGCAAAGCACAATGTCCAGAACAGAGGCCTCCTTACTTCAGTTCTGTCCAACATCATCTCTCAAGACAAGACTGAGGACTCCAAGGCCAGAGAGTTATATTTCCCAGGTTACCATGGAATACAAAGGCTTTCAGACCATAACAAACAAATATTTTGTTTAAGGTAAGAAATGTCACTTCCATCTTTTGATAGGATAGTAGCAAACTTGCTGGAAATTTCCAAGTCTTCCCCACCATTAAAGTCTTCTGAAAGGACAGTGTACCATCTATTTTAACAACTGCTTCACAGTTTGTTCTCACTAGTAGCTAATTTAGGTATCTGATAATTTTTATATATTTTTGTTTTTTATGTCTTTTACATTTTGTATTCCCCTTGGGTAGCCCACCACCAATTCACCCGTGATCCATCTCCATGGTCCCTTGTGTTCTTTTCTATTCCATTTTGTGCCTTTATCCTTCCCTCCCCCCGCCCCCT
Organism: Scalopus aquaticus; assembly: GCA_004024925.1. Taxonomy (NCBI): domain Eukaryota; kingdom Metazoa; phylum Chordata; class Mammalia; order Eulipotyphla; family Talpidae; genus Scalopus; species Scalopus aquaticus. Next base: position 38,521 of record PVIJ01014880.1, read on the forward strand.
CCCTACCCGCTGAGTGTCTCTCTCCTATTTGGTTTCCCTATAGTCCTGTTATAAGTGAAACCATTCTATATTTTTCTTTTTCTTTCTGGCTTATTTCACTGAGTATGATCCCCTCTAATTCCATCCATGTCGCTGCAAATTGCATGTGTTTATCTTCTTTGAATGCTGAATAGTATTCCATTGTGTATATGTACCACATCTTCTTGATCCAATCATCTATTTTTGGACATCTGGGTTGCTTCCATACCTTTGCT